>SNQJ01S0183730.1:0-18959 GCA_010110895.2 Picea sitchensis | reverse complement strand
CCAAAAGTCATTTAAACGATAGTCAGGTTGATTTGTGGAAATGTCAAATTTATTACACCTATGTTCAAAAATGTTTTATGGATAAATAAATCAAAAATAAATTAAATTTGTTCATTTTTAATATTCCACATAGCATAATATTATTACTTTTCTAGGTGATTAAATATAATTGATATGATACCCTCATTATTTGAGTAAAGGAGATCGAGAGACATGCATAAAATTGGTATTTTTGAGATAATCTTCATACCATAGGTAGAGCCACTGCTACAGCGCCCATAGCCTCTTCGGTTGTATTGCCTTTAACCCTTTAGATGAAATTCGCATCCTTAATAAACATGTAATCATCTTTTTCCAAAAGACCATTATCTTGGTTTGGTAGCCAAATGATGATAATGCCACTCACTAGTTTGTAACTTAAGTGAAAAATCCATCTTGTGATGAGACCTCTTGTCCTTTGAAAAAATAAAGTGTCAAAGTCCATTGCCCTAGTGTGGTACATAGTGGGAATGTTACTTACGTTATTATCCTAAGTGCGATCGTGGTAGGTTGCCTCGTGATGAGACCCCCTTCTTGATGAAAAAAGTTTTTATTGTGTATCTTTATTCATTTTTATCTTTCCTTAATAAATATTTGAATCGTTCTTCTCAAGAAGACCGCTATCCTTGTTTGGTAGCTAGATGGTGATAATGTCACTCATTAGATTGTAACTTAAGTGAACAAGCTGGCTCGTGATGAGACTTCGTCTCTTTGACAAAATAAAGCGTCAAAGGTCGTTGCCCTGGTGTGGCATCCATAGTGGGAATGTCACTTCTAGGTTATTATCCTATGATCGTGATAGGTTGGCTCATGATGAAACACCCTATTCTTTTATGGATTTTTTAGGAGACTCCATCTACTCCTTAAGAGTATGGGATGGTGTAGGGAAGCAAAATATGCCAAGTAAAAGTGTGCTAAAGACTCCTTATAATATATAGGCATAATATCATTCGTGCATATTAGTATATATAGGGGAAAGAAACAACTTATGGTGTCGATCGATTATGAACGAGGTTTAAGATATTTTAAGGATTATTACACAAAAAAAATTTATAAGGTGTGGGGGACCATCCACAAAATAATGACAGATCACTGTAATGACGATTAGAAACAATGATGGTGAAAATTATTTGATGAAACCCACACTTACAGAGGAATGGCTTCAACAAGAAAGGAAGGAACGCATATGCGTGAACATCACTTGTTTCGTCAAAGGAACAACAAGTGCAATAAAAGGAAAACAATTGTTCCTATCTAAAGGTACAACAATCGTAATAAAAGGAACAACAATTGTTCCGCTCAAAGGAACAACAAGTGTGAAAAGGAACAATAGGCGTGCAAAATGGACATCAATTGTTCCATTCAAAGGAAAAAACAGGCACGCAAAAGGAACAAAAATTGTTATGTTCAAAGGAACAACAATTGTTTTGTTCAAAGGAACAAGTGTGCAAAAAGGAACAACAGCGTGAAGGAAATAACAGCTTGTTCCGCTTCAAAAGGAACAACAAGCGCAAAAAAGGAACAATAAAGATGAAAAGGAACAACAGCTTGTCTGCCTAAAAGGAATAGCAAGTGCGCAAAAAGGAACAAATGCAGCGGTAAAGGAACATTATTTATTCTATTCAAAAGGAACAACAAGTGTGCAAAGGAATAGCAAAGTATGCAAAAGGAACAATAGTTGTTTCGTTTCAAAAAGGAACAACAAGTGCACAAAAGGAAATAGCAGCTACAAAAGGAAATTCTTGGAGAGAAAGAAAAAAAATCATCATGAACATGTAAAAGACAGAGTCCGTGTGATAAGACAAAATGGGAGTATGGGAACAAAAAATGCACTAATTAGAAGTTATCATTTCTGATTCCTATTTCCTAAATGATTTTTTTATAAAACGAAGAAAAACTAACCACTTAGTTGGAAAACTATGTACAATATATAAAATATAAACAAAATACATCATTTACGGAGTTGGGGTAGTTGGGTTACCTTCCTAGCCCAAAATCAGACAAGAGGGTCTTTACTTACTTTGATAGAAAGAATATTTTGAAGGTGGATGGTGGCAAAGTTGCAGCCGGTGTCCATTGACTAGAAAGGGTGATCCAAACCCATCGATGTTGCTCAAATTAACTATGCCATTATCATGGACTCTGTTAATTTCATATGGCCCTAGCCATCGTTTCTGTAATTTTCCAGGAAAGTCTTAAAACTGGAGTCATAGAGAAGCGCCCAATCAACCTTCTTGAATGATTTCTTCTTGATATGTTTGTCATTCCAGGTCGTTCTCTGTTGTTTAATAAAGGTTGTATGATCTACAACAGGAAATCTTGCTTCATCCAATTTGTTGAGTTATTGAAGGCGTTGTTTATGTGCTTCTGTAAGATTTAGTCCAATTTCCTCGGCCATTCTTAGAGTCTTGATCCCAAATTCAATTGGAAAAATAGGTTCTTTACCATAGACTAGGTGGTAAGAGAGTAGCCGGGCAAGTTATGTCATGTTGTGCAATAAGCCCATAAGGAATTTGGGGGCTCAGTAGCCCAATTCTATCGGGTTTGTTGAGACAGTCTTTGTGAGGATTGCCTCTAGAACCTTATTGGTGCTTTTTACTTGCCCGTTTTCCCCGCGGGTGGTGAAGTGGAGGAGTAACTCTGTGCTTAATATGATAGATGTCTAGGTGGAGGTGATCATGGCCTATAAATTCAGACTTCCATCGATTGCTTCCCGGGTAGTCCATACCATACAAACAATTTGAAAAGGAATTTGATGACTACTTTTTCTGTTGCATTTGGTAAAGCTTCCGCTTCTACCCATTTGGCCATGTAGTCAGTTGCAATGAGAACATAGGCCTTTTGATTTGACTTTCGATTGAAGGGGCCAATCAACGGTCCAACAATCTATATTTCAAATGGTTTTATGACTATTTGTGCTTCTATGAATTCCCATCAGCTGACTCCGGTTTCCATCCGTCTGACAAATTGCCACATGTCCAACATATTTCTTCGCATCTCTCAATATTGAGGGCCAATAATAGCCTTCCATCTATAAGATTTTTGTGCACAAATTTAATGGGTTCATAAAATGCCTCTATTGCGGCTCATGCTATGTCTCTACCTTCAAGATATCATAGATTTCTTATCCTTCCTCGTGACGCGATCGCCGATCTCGAGATCAACTCCCCGTGGTGAAAGATATTCATCGATCCAAGTGAATCGCAGCACTGACAATCACTTCTTTCCTTTGATGATAAATGTGTCGGTAATATTACCGCTTCCAAATAATTTGCTACATTAGTGTACCAAGGTGGTTTTGTGGTGATGGAAAATAGATGCTCATCTAGAAATTGATCCTCAGTTTTTAATGAGTCGTCTATTTTTTGGGATGCGGGATAGGAAGTCTACGACAAGATTTCTCTCCCGGTCGATCTTTGATGGTGATATCCAATTCCTACAATAGTAATAACCACCGAGTAACCCGCCCATTAGTAATCGGGTTTATTAGCTAGATATCTAATGGAAAAAATGATCAGTATACAGGATAACAGGCTATCCAGTTATCCTGTATAGCCTGTTATATAATGACGAATTTATTGATGGCATGTATAATTTAAAACTCTTTCTCTCGCTATCAGACAGTTAAGTTCACAAATTCTCGAGTGAGATCTTTGCTAATGAAATAAATGGCGAGGGTTTTTTCTTCTTCCTGTCCAAGAACAAAGCCTATGGAAATGTTGGATTGTTAATAAACCCATCGATTACATCATCCTCTAGCTTATTCTTATTCTTGAGGGATTCTTCCATCATTAGTGGGGAACACAGATCCTTCTCAGGATATCGTGGTGGTGGCAATTGCAGGTGTACAATTGTTGGACTAGGTTTGGCTGGAGGATGTAAGATGATATTCCTTGTAACCCTTCCTCTAGCAATTGTCATTGTACTCGATCAACAACCTATGCATGATGAAGCTGTCGCGAAGCCATGGTATTCCCAATATTAATGGATTCCCTTCGATTCCACTTCTTGGGTTTATGATGAGGAAGTCCTTTGGATATTCCCAAGAGTCAACCGAGATGGATATATCATGTAGTGTTCTGAGTGGTTTCACCACCGATCGATCGAACAATTGCAACATAATCGGGGTTGGGTAGAAAGAGTGAAGACCAAGGGCATTGCAGGTTTTCATAGTTAGAATATTGATGGTCACTTCCAAATCAACTAGTTTATATGAAAAGGAAAAACCCGTGACCGAATCCATATTAATATGGGGTTCCCTGGATCTACATATCTGACTCGTGTTTCTCTACCCAAAATTAGATCATATAAGGCTCCCACTACATGAACTGCTGATGATGAATTTTGATTTTTTCTGACGGGATTCCTCCCACATAGCTCCTTGATTGTCTTTGGGTAGATCTGGGAGCAGTCTTGCGAGCTTGCAAGAGGGTGGGAATTTGATGTATAAATCTGAGTTCCCCCTATAATGCCTTAATTTAGGATATATGGTTGGTTTTGCTATCATCAGTCTTTCGGAGAACAGAGGGGAGGGAGTTGTATCCTTATCAGAGTCTTGCCATTCCACTGTGTCCTACCCTTGCCTGATTTCTTCTGTTATTACCACAATTGAAGGTGTTATTGCTGGTTGTACATCATTCTCATTCTCCTATTATTATTGAATGTCACTTTCCTCAGGATAAATTACATGCCCTAACCTCAACCGAAGTTCATTGCATCCTACTGAATTGATTTCCACTTCTCCACTTTGCATAATATGGACGTTTGCTAAATATTATTGGGATTTGGGTGGCTTCTGGGTAGGTAATTGAGGCAAAGAATTGGGATTACGGTTTTGGGAAAATTAGAGGGGCCGCCAATGAGGGTTGGGTTTGAGAGGCCATACCCATGGGTTGGTTATTCATCCCCATGGGGCACCGCCAATTCTGGTTCCAATTTGGATTTTGGGTGTGAATGAAAGTTAGCTTGTACTGAGTGGTAGGTATTATTCGAAGCTTTTTCTAGGATGAGGGCTATTGCAATTGGGCCAATTGGAACTTGTAGTTGGCTGATTTTTCCAGTTGGGGTTTGTAGCAGGCTGGTTTGGCTAAGGGAATTGCGTGTGGGTACCGCTAGGGGATGCCGGGCCTGATTAGTAAATGGTTGGCCCCGCCGCATGTGTCGCCAAAATTGTTGTTGATTATACTGTCCTGGAAAGAAAGAGGAAGGGTCCTCAAAATGTATTTTGAGGCCGGACTGCCACGGACGACGCTCAGCCATCAGATATAATGGTTATGTTTCCTAATCTGCTTCCTTGAATACAAATTTCAATCCAGTGAGTGATGGGCATTGGTCTGTGTCGAGATCCTTAGCGCAAATAGTGCAAACCCGAACCACATCCAAAATACATTCCCTCAGACCATGTTTCGTAACTCAGGGAAAAAGTAACATAGCCGCGTCCGCTTCCGCTTCTACCTTTTTTGTTTGGTCCTAATACATCCAATTGTGTTGTCAGAGTGCTCAAAATATCTGCTTTAAATTTTTCTAGGAGATTACCAACTTCATCTTACATAACACCCCCATCGTTGATATTGTTATTTCTGTGAGGGACGTTCGCATTCCTGAACTGGTCTGTGTACTTCCTCGTGAGCACCTGATACACAATAGAACAATGTCTTCATAAGTTTCCAGATAAATGTCAACCTTTCCCATTAGATTCAATGTTTCTACTCATTCATCTTTCATGCCTTTAATCATAGTTGCTTTGATTACTTCACCCAATAATGTACCATAGGGTGATCTTGGCAAATTTATAATGTTGAAATATCTCTACATATTCTTCTAATGATTCATTTTCTTTCGCGGCCATTTGAAAGATTTCATCTTTGTTAGGATATTACACTTAGGAGTTAGTTAAGACTACTTGGTCTAATGTATCGTTAAGTAAAAGTGTGTTTCTTTTTAGTATTATTATTAGTATGCATTGTAGTTAGGAAATACGACGATAACAATATGTTCCCGACATAGAAACACACTTTTACCTAAAAAAAACATTAGACCAAGTAGATCTTAACGGCCATTGATCCATAACTTAACACCACTGGTCCATGATATCTATTTAAAGAGCATGGTGGGTCATTTACCGATGATCATTGTGAGAAACTATCTTGTAAAATATCTCTCAGAATCGCTTTTCAGCATTAATAAACCGCCTAAGTGAATCGCTATTGTATCGGATGTTTCCCCGAGGGGGTTTTACCACGGAAAACATCAGCAGTTGATATTTGATCCGCTATGTGAGTGGTTACCGGGCTGTGTTCATCCTCCTGCTGGAATACCTCGTGTTGCTTTGAACATGGCATCGTGAGTTTGTTTGAAGACCCGGCCTCGCTGTAGGATTTGAGATCATGCGAAGCTGAGTTTATCTCCATTTCTAGAATTTTGGTACATTTTATTGAGAGATCATCATCAGGTCCGAGCACTCGCTTCATTCAGGAACACTTTTCGTTTCCCCCGAAAAGGTTTCCGTTTGGGTTCAAGATACCATTATAGTTAGATCCTAGAGGTATAAAGTCCGAACACGATTTTTTAAATTTCCAGTTTTGATTTTATTTCGCTCGTATTTTTTTTTGGGTTTCTACTCTTTTAGACTTGCGTATTCTTTTTTCCCCATGCCTTGTGTGATCTCGAAAATCAGAAATGGCAGGGAAAAGGTGCATCTTCCGTGTTAACCGGAGATCCAAACCTTGTTGTCATCAGGAAGAAAAAATGTTTTCTTGTGTGAAAAGAGTTTTGGAGCATGCTCTCCAAGGTCAGCCTTCAACAAATAACAAACAACAAATAAAAACAACAACAACAAAATCCTTCTGAACATTACAATATGTTTTGCCAGACCAATTGGTTAAAACTTGCCTATTAAGTAAGAGGTCTTGAAAGTCTCAAGTCTCTCTTTGTTACCTTTTTTGAAAATGTTCTTGCTAAAAATTCAGAAGTGCATTTCACTTCAAGTATAAAAAGTAAATTACTATAAGTAGCTTTATATTTTTAGAGTTATTTTGCATGCAACTCTTTCTATTATAAGCTAACCTCATTGTAAAAGTGATCCCCACTTTATAAAAGTGGGTCACTTCATAAAGTAGCTTACACTATCACGTGGTTATTTTGGTTGCCATTTATGGTTTTTAAAAGGGGCATAACTCTACACGGTCCATTTTTCAAGGTTCGCTTTTTTTAAACCAAGCATTAATTTTTCAAGTTTTTTTCCATTCAGATCATTAGTTTCAGTTTAAATCCATATTATTCATATGATGCATATGGTTTCTAAGGCATCATGCTACTAACTACAACTACTTTTCAATGGAGGTCCCATATAGCATTTCTATTAAGAAGTAGCTGGGCCTCAGATCGGATTACCAGTGGAAAGGAACAACCCTCACCGGGATGATGATAAGAAAGCCAGCCGGGATAATAGGAAATGACGGCTACCGGGACTAATTGGAATGTCCATCTCTTGATCTAAGGTACCACTCTTTCAAGGAATGATGACCCCGCTAAAATTTTGGGACAAGATTGATCTGTTTGGTAAACTCAATATTACCGCTGAGCACAACAATAGAAAATCAAATATCGACCTTTGAGTCCAAGTGATTTTTCTGTCTTGGAGACTATCTATCTAATTTTAAACACCTTAACTTTATGTGGAAGAATGTGAGATAACAATGGAGTAAGAGCAAGCAGATATATATTATTCTTCTAAGCTAGGTAGTGTATATTCTATGTTTGTGGCCTACCTTCTATGCTATGAAAGAGGTTGTAGGGAAAGCTTATATAAAACCCACTCTTGAGTCCTTATACTTCCTCTTGATTAGAGGAAGATAAGCTTGTACAACTTGGAGGAATCAACACCCAGATACTCAAACAAAGCCTTAGTTGCCCAAACAGAAAGATAAACCTGGCATCCTGTAGCAATATCCTCGCTACAACAACAATCAAACTAAGGGTCCCAAACCCGCCCAGATAGCTTCTAAATTCTAATGGTGACAAAGGATCAAAATATAAAAGAATACTATGACATTGCAACTTTTGTGTAATAAAGATGGTCATGATGAGTCCGATGTTTCAATAAGATGGCAGCCTTTTAGAGCAACGATGAAGAAGCACAACATCAATATTGATTCTTCTTCTCATGGACATGCATCTTCTGCTTCTAGTTTTTCCAATACACCTTCTACTACTTCTTCTTCTCGATGAGTGGCTTATTGATTCGTGATATCTTATCATATGGCTAAGGATAAAGCCACATTTTTTCTAAATGAATGTAACAATAAGGAAATATTTGTTGGGTAGATGATAGATCTCTTAGTGCTGTGGGATCTGGAACAATCTGTGGATAATGGTCGTTTCAATGATGTAATATGTGTTCCAGATCTTTCTTAACCGGGCTTCATCGCAAGATATCAAATCACTATTCGTGTGAAGGTAAAATCATAGAGTTTTCACTTCATTAAGTTGTAATCAAGGATCTAAAAAGATCCTATGTGTTCTTTAACTCGAATTGCCGATGATATTACCAGTTTGTATAAGCTCTGGACAACTTTGGGTCATCGAATTTTTCATCACTTTTGTTGCTCATAATGATGACTTGAGCAAATTTTGGCAAGAGCGGTTCGGTCATCTAAACTATCGCTCATTGCAACCAACTATGTAATCAATGATGGTGCCGGGTCTTCCTCTTGTTTCATGCAGATGGTGTTTGTGCCGGTTATATTCTCGGGAAACATCATCGGGAAAGTTTTGAAAAAACATGCCTCTTTGGCACCGTCCTTTAAAATTTGTTCACGTTGATTTGTGTGGTCCACTTTCTTAACTCCTCTGGGTGCAAGTATTTAACTTTCATTGATGATTTTCCAGACGCATTTGGGTTTTATTTCTTAAAACTCAAGAGTGAAGTTTTGACAAAGTTTTTGGCCTACAAGGCCCTTTGTAGAAAAGCAATCCGACATCAAATTCAAAGGTTAAGAACATATAATGGAGGTGAATATGTGAACAATAATTTATGTTATTGTACTGCATAGGCATCCAAATGCAACAAACTATTCCATATACACCACAACAAACAGGTGTTAAGCAGAGAAAAAACTACACATTAAAAGAAATGGCTAATTGTATGATCCAACGGAAGGGATTAAGCCCATGATGGGTAGAAGCAATCAACCGTAAAATTACATAGTCAATCGTGACTCTACAAAGGCTCTTAAAAATATAACACCAAGCAGTGCTTGGACTAAATTAAAACCAGATGTAAGTCACTCGTATTTGGCAAGATAGCATGGGCTCACACCGATGAGAAAAGGAAAGCATTGCGTTCTAAAAAGTGAGAAGTGTATATTTGTTGGTTATTCAATATGTCACAATATAGACTTCTTCAACCACATTGTGAAGGAAATTATTCTTAGAAGATGTTAAATTGATGAAAATATCTTGCCTCAAGCAACCATCTTTGCGCTTGTGCCTTCTTTTGTTTCTATTCCGGATTCTTCTTTAGATGATGATGAAAATGAGGATGAAAAATCCACCTCCTCTTGCTAACATTCCTCTAGATGGTTCCTTTGAACCTGAACAAGCACCAGTTCCACCTCTTCCTAGATGGGTTCGCCAACACGGTAGCAACCGGTGATCTTGTTGGTGATCCTTTAGATCAGCTTCAAACATTCATACCCAATGAGCCTCTTCTCTTTGGCTCAAGTTCCAGAGACTCATAATCCAAATACATTTGCAGAAGCTTAAGTCATCCTGATTGGGATACAACAACGAATGAGGAGTATCGCTCTTTAATGGAAAACGATACTTAGGGATTCCCAGACTTCTTCCAAAAGGAAGAAAACTTGTTAGATGAAAATCGTACACCGAACTAAGTATGCATCGATGGAAGTATTGAAAGACACAAGGCTCTATTAGGGTTGCCAAAGGATTTTCCCAAGTTGAAGGCATTGACTATAATGAAACCTTTTCCCCCAGAGCCAAAATGAATTCCATCCGCCTTTGTTCTGCCCTGTCATTTCACATAAATGGGAGGTCCATCGATGGATGTTAAATCTCTTGCATGACGATTGAAAGAAGAAATCTACACGGAACAACCTCCTAGTTATGTCCACGACTCTAGCCTTGTTTGTCGCCTTCAAGAAATCTCTTTATGGTCTCAAGCAAGTCTCGAAAGCTTGGTATGCCAAAATGGATAGCTTCTTGCCACTCGATTCTCTAGATGCCATTCCGACCTAATGTCTATACCAAGAAAGTAGGAAGCCATCTCATTATCCTTGTCCTTTATGTTGATGACCTTATCCCATCGTAGTGACTCAAAACTTTAAACCATGTGAAACCAACCTTAAGAAGAAATCTGAAATGACAATTTAAGATTTTGCATTATTTCCTTTGGCCTCCAAGTTTTGCAAACTAATGAAGCTGAATTTTTATTTCCCAACTTAAGTATGCTTGTGATCTTCTTCGCCGCTTTCACATGGACGCTTGTAAACCATCCCCTTCCTTCTAGTCTCGAGTCGCTTTCTCGCCACTTGTGGTATTCTCCGGGTTGATGCCACCCTCAGATCATCGCTAGCACAGTAGCCTCTTATACTGACTCATACCGCCCTGATCTTCCTTTATTGTTGGTCTTGTTGCCCGATATATGCAAACACCCCATGAAAGCCATTGGAGCAAATTAAAAGGATACTTCACTATGTTCATGGACTTTTCATAGTTTGAGATACATTACATCTCGTGGGGACTCCTTTATTGGTTTGTTTCAATCGATCTCGACAATAGTACCCCTCGATTTTATCTAAGTTCATCGCAGGTTATGTTTCTTGGTTCAAGACCTACTTGGGCCTCTATAAGAAACAAATGTGCTATTGCACTTATTCAGCAGTAATAAAGAGTACCGAAAGAAGCGGTAATGCAAGTCAGAAGCCCCCGAGTTTCATTTAAACTTTCAAAGTTTGGATTCCAGACCAAAGATCCTACCGCATTTTGGTGTGATAATAAAAGTGCCATCAAGCTCACTAAAGACCTAGTTCTCAAAGACGTTATAGAAAACACATTGAGATACACATGAATTTCATCAGAAAGCTCATTCATGATCAAGTTATTGAAGGCTCTGTTCACAGAAGATCAGTCAACGGGATATTTTCACAAAGTCTCTTATATAAGCAAAGTTTTCCAAACTTGATCTATGTTAGAGTTCGTGAAGTTGTCATTATGTGATAGGCTCTAATGTTCCTTCCTTCTCCTATTGTGTCATCATTGTAGCTCAATCCTATCCCAAGTTGTTCTTAAGGGGATGTTAGGATATTTAGACACTTAGGAGTTAGTTAAGATCTACTTGGTCTAATATGTCGCTAGGTAAAAGTGTGTTTCTTTAGTATGCATTAGTATGCATTTGTAGTTAGAAATCCGACGGTCACGATATGTTCTATTATTATGATCCGACGGGTTCATACTTCCTCGATCTTTAACGGCTATTGATCTGCAGGGTTTAACACTAGCTTGTCCATGATCTCTATTTAAAGAGCATGGAGGGTCATTTGCCGATGATCGATTGTGAGTAGCACCCTTGTAAAATCTCTCAATCTTTTTCTTTGCATTAATAAACCGCCCCAAGTGGTCAAAGGCTGGGGTCCGGGATGTTTCCCCATAGGGGTTTTACCATGTGAAAACATCTATGTGTTAATATTTTACTTGGTTGTGTGAGTGGTTACCGGCTGTGTCTGGCCCTCCTGCTTGAACAATTCGGCACGTCAACACTTTTAGGTCTCTTTGTTCTACAATAATCCCGATATTCTTTTAACAAGAAGGTTTGTTTCATATGATCCCATGAATTGATGGTTCCACCTCCCAACTCCATGAACCATCATAGGGCTACTCCCTTCTGCTGTAGGGGAACATTTTTAATTTTTGGGTTCTCGTGAGGTGTAATCGCATCATCTACATAGGACATCAAATTCAATTAGGAATGCATCCGGGTCTTCTCAAATCAATCCATGGAAGGTTGGCATCTTTTGTAAGGATATTGCTTTCATGGGGACATTGGCAATTGGATCAACTATTGAATATTCCAAAGTGGAGGTCCGGGGACGTTGTTGATTCGGTTGTGCCATTTGATCGAAAATGTGCCAAAAATTTTCGGGAGGTTCTTGATCCGGGTATTCTATTCGAAATAGTTGATTATTTGGTCCTCCAAGAAATTTGATTGCACTCCCTTTATATGGGATTTTGGATATGCCTTCTTCTTTCGTAGGATATTCAGGGTCAGGTGGTGATGGTGGTTTTGCCTTTGCAACCCCACTAGTTTCTCCTACTCCTTCCTCTAGATTATTAGAGCCTCCCTCTTCTAAAGGGTTGAGCGGTGGAGGATCCAGGTTCTGAAAGTTCTATTTCAAATTCCTTCATTTTGCTATGACCCAAAGATACTATAGTTGGTGAAACTACTACCTGAGGGATTCGGGTAGGTCCTTTCCTAGGTCCAACCAAAGCTTGAGATTTACCTTTTTTGATGATTTCATCTATGAAAGTGCTTCTTCCAGGGATCACCGAACCCCGGGCTTTGGTATTTTTTGGTGGGGGTTTTGTTTTTTCAAGATCCTTTTTTCTAGTCATACACACTTCACACAACAACAAAAGAAATTTCAACAAAAGAAACACCTACGAAGCCTCTTAAGTGTCAACTGGAGGTAAGCATTGGCATAAGCATCTTAATTATTACCTGCATAGGTTCTTACCTTCCGTCTTCAATACTTGGTCCTCCAGAGACGCAAACTATGCTACCTTTGACATTCTCCCCAGAAACGACACCAAAATGTTGGTGTCTAAAGATGTCCTAAAAAAACCTTAGTTTAACATTAATTTATCAACCCGAAGATTCATCTTTTATCTCAAGAATATCAACAAAGTCTATGCAGGTAGCTTAAAATCATGTAGCTAAGCCAAACCTGAGTTCATCAATGATCAAGTTCCTCAAATGTTCACCAAATATTCTGAGAACTAATGGAATTGAAATCTGATTACTAAGATGCTATAAAATGTAAAGGAACTAATTAATCTATTGAATTCACTTAACTAAGAAGTAGTAATTGAATCTAAGTAAGGAATTGCAGAATTAACTATCAATTATGAAGTCTAATTACTGGAAAGGAAATAGGGAATTACTCTATCTACAGAAAGGAACAATGACTGTAATCTAGTCGGAAATGACAACTATCGTAACTTTAACCGAAAGGAACAACTATCGTAACTTTAACCGAAAGGAACAACTATCGTAACTTTAACTGAAAGGAACAACAATTGTAAATCTAACCAAAATGAACAACAATTGTAAATCTAAGGAAAAGGAACAACGCGTATGAAAATGTGAGGAACTGTCAAGTGACAACTTCAGAAATGGAAATCATAACAACAATCATTAATACTTGAGGGAAATGTCTGTCTTCTATACGCAAACAATCATGAAATCATTAATACACTTATGCATTTGTCATTGGCTATTGTAAAAGAGATTTGAATCACAAAATAGAAATCAAACTTTGAACTAATACAATTACAGAACGAGGCAGTAGCTCCTTCAGACTGGGCCCTCGGTATTCAGAAGTACTGCTACGAGAAACTCAGAATGAAAAAATGGTAGAAACAGTCAAAACTTTCATTGATTCCAGAGCTGGTGAAACATTTACAAAAATTGCTTGTGCAGGGTAATTCTGAATTCTGAATACTTGAATGCGATTTTTCCTATCCCTTTTCTGGATCTATTACCCTCTTATATATTACAATAATATGGGTAAATCAAGCTATCCTGAGGATCAAAAGATCCTCAGGATTTATTTTACTATTATAAAGTTACAACATAGAAAATTGATTATCTTCAAAACTACTTTCCGCCTAAAAAGTCTTCAACCTCCAATAGCTTGCGCATAGCCAATACCTCTTTGGTTATCTTTGACAACTATTTATCCCATTCTGCAACAAAATCAAACCATTCCAATCATAATTTAGAATCTATTTAATAAAACTTCAATAACAATTCTAAGAGACATATCAATCATGTTCTTTCCTATTTATCCCTAACTATTTGAAGAATCAATCAAAATTATATCATGAACTGTGGAAAAAAGGAAGATATTTATACCTTTTTCATAACCCAACACCCGGTTGGCACAAAATGTGCACACTTCTTTCAGAAGGTACACAATGATCAAAGCATACTCAAATTCATGGGGTACACTATCATGAGTGATGGCACCACTCAGAGGTGGTAGATAAGCAGGTAGAATGTTCATAATCATTTTAGCGTTCGCAAGATTGTCTCTATGCTTATTTCTATTTTCGTCGATTGTTCGGGATGGGCTGGCTCGAGCAGTCGACGGGGGAGGCTTGCACTCCTCACATCGATGATGCCTATACACCTGTAGATAGTCCTCTTCCTTACATGGCTCTTTCAGCCATTAAATCAATTAGAACTTCTATCGCAGTTGCTTCTTCGGCGGTGAGCTTTTCAGACATACATGCTCAAGATGGATATCTCGGGTTGTCAAAGAAACGTGGGCACTACAATAGGGTAGAAGGAAAATGCGTAGTGATCACTGGGAAATCTTAATCAAGGCTTCTAGCTCAAATTCTCAATTAGCAAAAGTGTTCTCGGTGCATGGCGCGGGGGGATAAATATACAACTTCTGTAACAGATCGCTTTCAATGGATATGAAGGCTTCATTAACTCCATTCTTTCTATTATAGCATGGTCCACCAGTCTGATGACGAACCTGTATTGATTTTCTGTCCATCGGAGCAGAAGTTGAACGGATATATCGGTCCCAACGACTATATTGCTTCATCATGGAGAAGTGCCATATGTCGTTGTTCTGATATCCCAACGAAGCTCAAATTATGTAATTTTTCTTTCTGCGGGGTTTCCTCTAGAACCTCATGTAATCATTCAGTATTAGCCCTTTTATTTCTGAACTTTCTATCCTTCTTTCCAGTGAGCTTCATCTTGGTAATGCGTTTCTCATTCTGATTCTTTTCTTCTTTGGTCTTAGTTACTTCGCGCTGTTGAAATTCTTTCCTAGGCTTTCTGGGTAATACTTCTTCTGTGCCTAGGGTAGGTAATTCAATATCCTAGGGATCCTCTAGTGTTCTCTTAGCTTCGACATCCCGGTTGCTAGTATTAAATATTTGCGATCTGCTCTTCTGTTCCTCAATCAAGCGCGTGATCCTTCTGGTCATAAAGTATTTTAACTCTTGCTTCTTCTGTTCCAAAACTTCCTCTTCTTCCTTTCGTCTAGATTGATCTCTATCAATCCAAGGTTTTCCTATTAACATGGTAAATGGGGTGTTATCTTCAAAAAAATTAATAATATCAAAGTCTTCTTCTGTCAAAGTTCCATTGACAGTCATAGGTATCCAAGTGAGCCTTCCACATAGGTTTACTAGCCTTCCTATGCTTAAACTTATTCCTCCTAGTGAAGGGATCATAATAGGCCTTCCTATAGATTCCCAGGTTCTCTCTGGCATAATATTCATCTATGTTTTCTCATCCATAACACATTCAATGTCGAAGTCCCCTATTTTTTCTTCGATGCATTCCTTCTCTTTGAAGATCTCTGATAATATGACATGTCAATGGCCATTCATGGTTTCTTTTATCTATATCCATACTTTATCTAGTTCTTTCTGGGGTTCTTCCTTTTCTGGGTCTGCCTTAGGGTTCTCTTGACTCAGGTTCATTCCTTCAAGCTTAGCGATCATTATAGGGAAATCCAACACTTCATGGTCCATAGCCTTACAACAGAGACAACTAGGTCTTCCACCAGAGCATTTCTTAGCAATATGTCTCGACCTCCTGCAAATATAACAGAGGGTTAATCCTCTCTTTCTTTTCAATTATCCCCAACCTCTTATGTACTGCGCACTAGGATCGTGGTAGCTAACCTGCAACAAATTCTTTCTAGGATCCTGCATACATTTGTTAGTCCAAACATTCTTTCTATGCATACGTATAACATATCTTTCATTATTCTTATAAGATCTATTCATATCAAACCTTCTTTCATCTATTAACACCCTAGCTTTCAAACTAGGAAAAAACCTATCAGATATACCTAGATCCATACTCTAGAAACAAAAAATTCCACTCATCTTACTTTTACAGAGCAGAAAGCTTACAGATCTTACCTCTTTCAATCAGAACTTCTCACTTTTACCTTTCTTGGAGCACAAATTTTTCAGATCTTGCTTCTTTTCTACAGATCTAAACTTCTTTCTTTAGCACAAAGATTTACAGATCAAGTCGAATACTGCGCACTAGGGCATAGATCTACGCACAGAGCTTCCACAATTTCAAAATGAATATTTTCATAGAGCTTCCTCTTTCTTAGTTCCCAACAATCACAGTTTCAGGTCTCAACAACATAACCATTTTTTGGCACAGGGGCAGACCCAGGGTTCAACGCTACAAGAGAGCACCAACAAAACCCTAACTACTGGCCCTTTCGACAACACCTGCGAAGTAGATGAAGTCTCACCCGAGGTAGAGGTAGGGGTGGTTGTAGGAACCACGTGTATGCAACCTTAGTTGGGACATATATCTGCGATTATACAACTTAGCAAAGCACTTAACACTGTTATTTATTTAAGATGCAATCATTATCTACTTCGCTGATAAAACAGAGCCTCACAGTACTCATAGTAATCTACCATATATGAGAACTTAGCATAAGTAAAATAGGTCGGACGTAACTGATCAAGCACCGAGCATATTCATGTATATTAGATCTAACATTCCATACATCATTAGCACTGAGCATAAGTAGAACTATCTAATCATCTCAAAGCACTAAGCAAAGAAGACATAAACACATTCAGACAAGCGCCAAGCAAGATAACACAGTGATTACGTGGTTCACCCCTCTCCTAGGGCTACGTCCACCAACTCTTCTTATTTATAGTCTTCAATCAATCATATACATGCAAAAATCCATACAAACCCCACTCTGCATAGGACAGGAGATCTTTGTGCACCTCGCTAGATCCTCCTTCCCCAAATTAGGTTACAACACAAAATATTCTACTCAATCTCTTACAGTCACTTGCACTTAGCCTTGAAAGTCTCACACAACAGGCACAAATCATATACAACTATTACTTACACTTGGCACTTAGCTCATCGGCCCTTTCCTACATTGCCTAGGTATCTATTTATACATTACAAAGTAGGCCTAAACATGGGTAAACCCATGGGCCGACATCCCTTTCCTGTTACATATTCCCAACAACCCAAAAAGAGGCCCAAAAGGGGGCCGATATCCTGTGATCTCCACTTCGTCTTGTGCTCCTCATTTGACAGGCTGTCGAAGTCCCAAAATAGGTCAACATGACCAAGAAACTCCCAAAACTTGGTCAAGGGCCAACACAACAATACATTGGGAGAAGTTCCTTCATAGGAATATATTGAAATCAATATTCATCACAAGCTCATTTGAAACTATAGAATTGAGAAAAGTATAAATGGAGGGTGTAAATATTGTTATGGACTTGAAAACAATTGTAAATTAGTGGACCTTTGGATTTGGGATAAAAAAAAGACTCCTCTTTCAAGCTCTCATCACTCCAATTACCTTATATGGATGTGAAGTTTGGGGATACAATATCTCTAGAGAATCCTGAGGAAAGATAGAATAGATCCAAATGAATGTTATAACTTACAATCTAAAAATTAAATGCAATACACCCTATCCTATCCTCCTCATAGAAGAGAGCCTTCCCCCCATTGAAAGAACAACTATGATTAGGTACCTAATGTACAATAACAATATAACAACATGGACAAAAAGAGGCTACCAAAATTTCTTCAAACTCCATCCAAAACGACTAGTGGATCAAGTGGAGATGGCATAAAGATGCCAAATATTGGATAAATCATTGGAGAATATAAGAAGAAATCATCCTGCAAAATATTGATAATATTAAAAATATTATTATATATAAATTTAAAGAGAATATGTGGTGTGATAAAGAATTATAGGTTAAAATAAAATTAATACACTAGAAGGAAGTGGTCAACCCTAATATAGAAGATCAAAAGTACCTCTTGTTGAGATCATTTCTCGCTTTCGAAAAATTCCATCCCCTTTTCTATTTTCCCAAATTATTTTCTCCCTTTCTTTGCCCCCTTCTACACTTACCCATTTTTCCCTTTTATTTTTTCCCTCTTACTATCTCTTTCTAGTTATAACACTTAGTCACATTTTAGACCGCGGGTTCCCGGGTTGGCGAGATTACATTTTATTACCTCCATATACAACTTCACATCACGAGTCTGACCGACCGTCGTGTCGTTCCATACTTAGCATATTCTACGATCGCAGGTTCCCGAGTTGACGTGATCAAGCTTTCATGTTCTTGTGTTCCATGATAGACATATTTCACCAAAGAGTTATGCGATCTACATTTCGACCCCTGGACTCCCTGAACTTCCTAAGTGTCATTCTGCCAACATAAATCCATTCTATCACCGTGTCGTCCCACACTTATTCAATTTTCCCCCTCATACCATCGCGGGCTCTCGAGTTTGTGGGTTTCTGAGTTCACAAAAATCTCAAGTCACATATTTCCCCTGTCCATCCCCACCACCTTTGTGCCTTTCTCAATGCACATTTACTATGTTTTTAATGCTAATAAATTACCATATAGGTTCAAAGGGATGGTCATTAATAAGCGAAAGGCTCAAGGATACCTCCTATTAAAGAACATTAAAACAATATTTACAGAGGATTATATTATCTCCCTCCAACGCTCATTCCTAACATAATTTGGAGAAAGGGAACATTCTCATCAACTTATGGTAGCAACTCGATAATAGTTCTGTGGAGATACACTGAATATTTTCGGGCGTGAGGATC
>SNQJ01S0183729.1:0-18861 GCA_010110895.2 Picea sitchensis | reverse complement strand
CCTAGTGTTCTCAGGCGAGAGGTCTTGTACTAGTCCCTTAACTGCTCCAATTAACTTCATGTTAGAACAAGGTAGCCTACTAGTGAAGGCCCTCAAATCTGTTGGGACACCTGTGTCAAGGCTATCTCATCTATGAGAATAATTTCTAATGGTTTGAACATTGCATTTCATGAGATGAGAGGTTTTTTGTAGAAAATGATGTTTTATTGTGATCTTGTTAACAATTGATTGTGACAAGACACATCAGGATGCATTACGGTCTTTAGAATGAGATCTCTTACCAATTCTTTGAAAATAATCTACAAGGTTCTAACAATATGATGACTTGTTTCTAAACTTTTGACAGTTTTAATGCCTAAAATTCTCCTAACAATAATCAAACTTCTATATTTTAACAAATACAAAAATAATTGACATTTAACAACATTATATTTTGGTTCAAAATATTCTTTTATTATTTTATAATAATGATAATAAATAGTATGATTAGGTAGCTTACCTTCAAGTGATGCTAGAGAAATTTCATCAACCTGAATGCGTTTAGGATTTCTTCGCTGCACACTGCTCAATATAGGTAGGGATGATGAGCCCCTATTTTGGCACTCTTGAACTCCCTGTTGTGGAGTTAACAATGTTACAATTATTTCCCCCTAAATCACTTGCAGATTGAATCTTGGAGGACAATGGACATGGGATTGACTATTTTCTGGAACGTCTGACTATCCAAAAAGAGGTTGCACCATAGGAACTTTTTCACCACAATGTTGTGCCCTAGTTTCCTCTCTAATTTCATCCCTTGTATAATCAACTCCAAGAAAATCCTCCATCATCTGGTCATCCAAAACAAGTTGTCTTGATGAGATACTGCATAGATTGATCTCTACTAAAGTCCTCCATTTTACTTGTGGTGATGGAGGAGAAACAAAAACGACATCTATTCCACTAGACATTGGATTTCCCTTTTCTGGAAGCCTACACTTTGACATACACAACTATATGTTTTGTATTTCTTCTTCTATTTTTTCGATCTATTTCTCTTTCCTCAAGGACTTTATTTATCGAATCCATCAGTTCTGCATGTTTAAAGAGAGAAAATGGATTTCAAGCACCCCACAACAATTTTTTCTTGGCATTACACAAGAAGGAACAACTAATAATTCCAATTCCAAGTGGACAAATTTGTTTTCATATTAAAAAAGAAGACACAACTAATAATTCCAATTCCAAGTGGAAAAAATTGTCATCATATTACAAAAGAAGACACAACTAATAATTCCAATTCCAATTGGACAAATTTTTCTTGGTATTACACAAGAAGACACAACTAATAATTCCAATTCCAATTGGACAAATTTGTCTTGGTATTACACAAGAAGACACAACTAACAATTCCAATTGGAAAATTTTGTCTTGGTATTACACAATAAGACACAACTAACAATTCCAATTGGACAAATTGTCTTCAATTCCAAGAAGACACAAACAACAATTCCAATTCCACTTGGAAAAAATTGTCTTCCAATTCTTCCCACAATTGCCTTGCAATGGTACACAAAGTTTTGTGAATTAAACAACAAGACTAAAATAACAAAAACATGTTTGTGAGTGCTATTTTGTTGCAGATGTCGGGCTTGAGATAGATGAGGTAGAGGAATGTGCTTTGCACACAAAAATTCCCATCAAGAATGTGTTATCACTTCAAGAAACTCTTTAGGGTTGTAGACTAAAGATGCTTGGTAATTAAGAATTTGATAATTAGATATACTTGGATCAATGGAATAAATCAATGGCTAATGAGAAGCAATAACTTATCATGCGTTCGAATAAGACAGTGCTTTTAGAAATCAATAATCAGACAGAGTAATTGGAATAAGGTATGAAGAATACTAGTCTAGATAACCAAGTACAACAGTGTGTAGAGTCATACAAGATAGTAAGAATTCCTTTAATTCGATTTCATGAGCTTAATAAGAAGATAACAATTCTTAGAAGCTGAGCTAAACTGAAATAAAGTACAGAATAATGAAGTACATGAACAAATCTGACATTGACAACAAAAGAAGACTGTGATTCTATTATCAAGATAACAGACTTAGTACAATAGCAAAATGTATCCAGGATTGAACCCCCCTATTTCATCTCCTATCTTCAAATTTATAGCTTTACAATAAAATTTTAGATCCTAGAAGAATGGATCATATATGCTAAAGATAGAAAGTCAAAAAACATTTACAAAAAGAGAGGGAGAGATCCTCAAAATGAGGCCAATTCCTCATTCTATGGTCTTCAGATCATGTAGAACCTCTGTGTTGTTCAGATAAGTCTTCCAAGGATGTTTGATATCTCTTGAGGAAGATGAAATTCGAATTTGCCAAGTTTGGAAATAAAACCTAATTCATTTTCCCCCAAAATAGGTGCCAAATCAACTTGAACACCTCCTCTAACTCCTTTGCATCAAAAGTGGATCTTAGATTGGACATTATAATTCAATATCTATCTTTAGAAAGATTTTTTAAGAGATTTGGCTGAGTAAAACTTCGATCTGGGAAAAAATACTCTTTCTCTGGCCATCTCAAGTTTCACTAGCTATTTCACCTTATGATCTGCTAGTTAGCTGGTGAAAGCTATGCTTTTCATCAGCTCTCTGGTTATAATTTTTCCTTTTGCGTTGGTGAAAGCTCTGTCTTTAGATAGCTCTAAAATTTTGAAAATGTGCTTTGTCTTAGCCTCTAAAACTTCAAGGCTGCTTTATAGTGACTTCTTGTAGTTTGAGTTCAATTAGAAGAGTTCCATTAAAACCTATAGTCTTCTTCTAATTGAGTGCCAACTGTAGAAACCTCTATAGCTTTCTTGACTTGAGTTGTAGTGCATGCATAGACATGCATATCTGGACTAGTAGTAGCTCCATGCATATAGCAGGGATGTATAGACAACTGGCAGTTCCCTACAAAGGACGAATTTCAGTTCCCTTTTGAAACAATTTCGCAAGAGCAACAACAAAATTTAGATTGGCATTTGATTCTGCAAGTATTTTTTCATCAGGAGCAATATTCCAGTCGTAAAAGCATCACCTCTCAACTCTTAATTTATTCAGAGACTCAAAATTTTCTCTCATCCTGCGTAGAGTCATGGCCAACAAGTTAGTGTTATCTTCCCATGACCAACTCTTTGTTGGAGCTCTAAAGGGGTCAGTGCCACTCCCACATAATGTGTACCAGTAAGCAATACTAAATCTCAACCAATCCTTCATTTTATTTCCAAGAATCTTTTCTTCTGCATTATACCACTTGTATGTCAGAGGGCATTGATTTTGTGCCATGATGACATCAAACTAGCAACTACATAAGATGATTTCCATTTACTGGCTATCAACTCGACAAGAGAAACAGATTCAACAAAGATCATGCCATGATAATAATGATCAGCAATGTCGCCTTCAAAACTTGGATATTCAAATTTTCAATCTGCGATGAGGTTAGATTTGGCTATGATGCCATTGATCACCATGACTTTGGCAAACAACACAATCTTCTTTTTTGTTTGACATCTACAACAATCTAGATCTTCATAATCCAATTTTTGAAAGGATAAATAACTCTCATCACTTCTGATCATGATGATTGTGCAATGCCCTTTGAATAGTATGAATTCCTTGAAGATCTGCCTGATTCAAACCATACTCATTGCGTATGCCTTTCCAAATCTGCTAGAGCCTGATCTCTTTGGAAATTCAACACCATTTTGCACTCTGTGATATCAATCATTTATCAAAATATGCAGAGAATTCTTATGTCCATAAAATCTCTACCTTTATCACAGCAAGCATGAACCAAATGAACAGATCTGGGCAAATTCAATGACACATGCAATCTGCTTGTCTCAAATTAAATTGTAAAGATCTTGTCCCCTCAATGTTGGATTGGCATCTGGAAAATCATACCCATCGAATGAGCATCATGAGGCATTTCTTGTATGATGTCCATTACTCCCTCAGGTGCTACTAAATGTTGGGAAACAATAAATTCCCAATATGCTAATTGAGCCTTGGATTATAAAGCCTCGACCCTTTGTCCCGAAGATTCGCAGTTGAACTCAAAGCAAAAAGAGCCCTGTCATAAATGAATTCACCAAGATGCACAACATGCATCACCAAACTCAGCTACAGTATCACTGTTGTAACAAAAATGAAGAAAATACCCAAGGTAATGCCCAGAGCTGAAAGGAATGCTAATTGTTTTGGCTCTGCATCTTGTGAATAACCAAGAGAAAAAGGGTTTAAAACCTCTGCAAAATGATGTGGCATCTGCAATCTCTAATGCGTGGTTCATTTCTTCTTGTGGCCCTTCTTCCATGCAGCCCAATGCCTTCAACCTGTCAAACGTTTCAAACACCCAACTATCCTCATCATAAACAAAATCATCCTTCTATCATCTAGAAATCCTAATGAAAACACTGCTATCGATTTGTTGAATATTCAGGGGCAGTCTTCACATGTGACAACACACTCAATACACGGATTTGAATGCTAGATAAATCGTTTGATGAGAGAGTAGAAACAAACACTTGCGCTTGGTTTGGATGTGTCGATATGAAACTGAGTTGAAGTTTGATTTGTGGTTTATGCCTGTGATTTGAGACTAAAGGTGAATCCATGGCTTGGGCCTATGCGTTGTGTGGTATGACTTGTTACTGACTCATGGCCTTGGTCATATAAATTGACATGTGGTTTGTGATTGACATGTGGACATGAAGTCTTGGCTAGTGAACATGTAACTTGAAATTTGACGAGTGATGTGGCTAGATTCATAGCTAGGAGCACTAATCTTTGTGTTGTATATTGTGATTTAACATTTAGAGCTTGGAATCTAATGTGACCTCAACCTTAGACTTTAGTCCATGCACTAGATTTAATAGTAGGATTGGACTTAGGATAGTATATATCATAACCTAGGGTTAAGTCACTTTAACGGACACATCACTTTTGCTTTAGGGAAATTTATGAAAGTATAAAAGACATAAAAGCAATGGAATGACATTTTGTTATTTGTATCTTGTATTGTAGGTCCAGAGGCATAAAACAAAGGATTTTTAAGAAAAGTAATCAAGCATGAGCTTTATGAACACTATGAAGGTTAAGACACTGGAAAGAAACTGAAGAAAACGATAAATCATTTGAAGAGTGATGGAAATACTCATAAAAAACACCAGTGTGTTTTTTATCGCTAAGAACAGGCTCCAACTAGGATGGAGACCTCCCTGCGAGATTTCCAAGAACCTAGTAGTTCCAGTAGCCTTTAGAATTTGGCATGGAGTCATCTGGCCTTTACGAATGATCCCCTACAAACCTGTCGCTTGCCTGTTACCTGGCTGTATCCTGCCTGTTTATTCAACAACCAATAACTAAAAGAATCTATTTGCTCAGATGAAGAGCTTATTCTTCTTATCTACTCCTACTCTAACCACTGTACTACTTCAAGATCAGGTAAAATCATGCTTCCAATGAAGCCATACAATTATCTGAATAACTGGTAAAACTTATGATCTGGAAATGATCAATGCAGGAAACCATAGAATACTGATATACAATTCGAAAGTGCGGCATAACCAACCTTCATTTGACAAGAGCAGTTTGTCATTTATGCTGCTCGAATACTCCAAATAATCAGCAAAAGGATCAATGACACTGTAAGAAAACACTTATTCCTGTTGCTTCAACTGAACATTAGAAGATCTTTGCATACCCTCCTTCCGAGAATATCTTCCACCTTCAACTGCGTGCAAATCTAAACAGGGCTGCAAACTAACTTCATTGTTGATGATGAACTATTTGTTGTTGTCTGCAGATCTATGTTCAAGTACGGTGCATGCAAACCTGCTGATTTCTGTAGATGACTTTTCCATGTCAGTGGTAGGAGTTTCAATATCTACTGCGGGAGTTTCTGAATCACTGATTTTTTCGCAGTATTGTTCTTCATCAAGATATTTATCAAGGACAGGTGATTCCAACACTCCCTTGTTTTGTACAGGAAGATGAAAAATCTCCCGATCTTCCTCTTTTCTTTCAGGTGCAAATACACCATGAGAAACCTCTTTAAAAATTTGAGAGCAATGCTCTTCTATAACTGATCCTTCATGCAAATAAAAGGAAGTAGGTGTGACATAGATAAGATCTAATGCATCAACATCTATGAAATTCTCATAATAATCATTTGTTTCCTAAATATTTTCCTTAACAACATAATTTTCATTTTGACAAACAGAAGAAAAGACTACTTCCTGTTGAAATTGCTTCTCGAATTCATCACAACAATATTCAAAGAGACTTTCAGCTGGAAATTTATCTTTACAAAGCAAATGGAAAACATAATGAAAACTTGCCAATGAGTATATGCTTGAAGTTGGAAGAGATCTACACCAATCAAGGGCTGCTCCCTTCAATGAACATCTGAAAATATTGATTTGAACATCCTCATGTATAATTTCAAGCCGATGAATAAAGTCATGAAAATCTAGCAAGTATTCAGCTGGCACTTCCCACTCTTCTCCTCAAAATATGGGAAGACTATTTTCCCATTCATCTCTAGTAGGCACTGGATTAGGGAAACCAACAATTTTTGAAAAATCATAGAACACATACCTCTTAGCAAAGAACTGGTTAATATCATACCAGTGGAGTCACCAACAGATTTCCGAACAATGGAGTTGCCATTGAATTCGTCCTTCATGGAGTCGCCAGATAGATTATTACAACCAATGTGCCCAGTCTTTGTCTATCATCAAAGCTGGATCTAATGTCGTCTCCTAGGGAAGCTGAGCTTCAATCTCCTCTCCCCGGCAACGGCGCCAATTTGTTATCACTCCAAGAAACTCTTTAGGGTTGTAGAATAAATATGCTTGGTAAATTAAGAATTTGATAATTAGATATACTTGCATCAATGGAATAACTCAATGGCTAATGAGAAGAACAACTTATCATGCGTTCGAATAAGACAATGCTTTTAGAAATCAATAATCAGACAAACTAATTAGAATAAGGTATGAAGAATACTAGTCTAGATAACCAAGTACAACAATGTGTAGGGTCATACAAGATGGTAAGAATTCCTTTAATTCAAGTTCATGAGCTTAATAAGAAGATAAAATTTCTTAGAAGCTGAGCTAAACTGAAATAAAGTATAGAATAATGAAGTACATGAACAAATATGACATTGACACCAAAAGAATACTGTGATTTTATTATCAATATAAGAGTCTTAGTACAATAGAAAAATGTATCCAGGATTGAACCCCCCTAGTTCATCTCCTATATTAAACTTTATATCTTTACAATAAAATTTTAGATCCTAGAAGAATGGATCAGATATGCTAAAGATAGAAAGTCAAAACATTTTTACAAAAAGAGAGGGAGAGATCCTCAAAATGAGGTCAATTCCTCATTCTATGGTCTTCAGATCATGTAGAACCTTTGTGTTGTGCAGATAAGCCTTCCAAGGTTGTTTGATATCTCTTGAGGAAGATGAAGAATTCGAATTTGCCAAGTTTGGAAATAAAACCTAATTCATTTGCCCCCAAAATAGGTGCCAAATCAACTTGAACACCTCCTCTAACTCCTTTGCATCAAAAGTGGATCTTAGATTGGACATTATAATTCAATATCTATCTTTAGAAAGAGTTTTTAAGATATTTGGCTGAGTAAAACTTCGATCCGGGCAAAAATACTCTTTCTCTTGCCATCTCAGGTTTCACCAGCTATTTCGCCTTACGATCTGCTAGTTAGTTGGTGAAAGCTCTTCTTTTCATCAGCTGTCTGGTTATAATTTCGCCTTTTGCGCTGGTGAAAGCTCTGTCTTTAGATAGCTATAAAATTTTGAAAATGAGCTTTTTCTTAGCCTCTAAAACTTCAAGGCTGCTTTACAGTGACTTCTTGTAGTTTGAGTTCAATTAGAAGAGTTCCATTAAAACCTATAGTCTTCTTCTAACTGACTGCCAACTGTAGAAACCATTATATCTTTCTTGACTTGAGTTGTAGCGCATGCATAAACATGCATATCTGGACTAGTAACAGCTCCATGTATATAACAGGGATGTGTAGACAACTAGCAGTTCCCTATAAAGGACGAATTTCAGTTCCCTTCTGAAACAATTTCGCGAGAGCAACAACAACATTTAGATTGGCATTTGATTCTGCAAGTATTTTTTCATCAGGAGCAATATTCCAGTCATAAAAACATCACCTCTCAACTCTTAATTTATTCAGAGACTCAAAAAAAAAATTCTCATCCTACGTAGAGTCATGGTCAACGAGTTAGTGTTATCTTCCCATGACCAACTCTTTGTTGGAGCTCCAAAGGGGTCAGTGCCACTCCCACATAATGTGTACCAGTAAGCAATACTAAATCTCAACCAATCCTTCATTTTCTTTCAAAGAATCTTTTCTTCTGCATTATACCCCTTGTATGCTAGAGGGTATTGATTTTGTGCCATGATGACATTAAACTAGCAGCTACATAAGATGATTGCCATTTACAGGCTATCAACTCGACAAGAGAAACAAATTCAACAAAGATCATGCCATGATAATAATGATCAGCAATGTCGCCTTCAAAAACTTGGATATTCAAATTTTCAATCTGCGATGAGGTTAGATCTGGCTATGATGCCATTGATCTCCATGACTTTGGAAAACAACACAATCTTCTTTTTCCTTTGACATCTGCAACAATCTAGATCTTCGTAATCCAATTTTTGAAAGGATAAATAACTCTCATCACTTATGATCACGATGATTGTGCAATGCCCTTTGAATAGTATGAATTCCCTGAAGATCTGCTTGATTCATACCATACTCATTGTGTATACCTTTCCATATCTGCTAGAGCCTAATCTCTTTGGCAATTCAACACCATTGTGCACTCTGTGATATCAATCATTTATCAAAATATGCAGAGAATTCTTCTGTCCATAAAATCTCTACCTTTATCGTAGCAAGCATGAGCCAGATGAACAGATCTGCGCAAATTCAATGACACGTGCAATCTTCTTGTCTCGAATTAAATTGTAAAGATCTTGTCCCCTCAATGTTGGATTGACATATGGAAAAGCATACCCATCGAATGAGCATCATGAGGCATTTCTTGTATGATGTCCATTACTCCCTCAGGTGCTACTAAATGTTGGGAAACAATAAATTCCCAATATGCTAATTGAGCCTTGGATTATAAAGCCTCGACCCTTTGTCCTAAAGATTCACAGTTGAACTCAAAGCAAAAAGAGCCCTGTCAGAAATGAATTCACCAAGATGCGCAACAGGCATCACCAAACTCAGCTACAATATCACTGTTGTAACACAAATGAAGAAAATACCCAAGGTAATGCCCAGAGTTGAAAGGAACGCTAATTGTTTTGGCTCTGCATCTTGTGAATAACCAAGAGAACAAGGGTTTAAAACCTCTGCAAAATCATGTGGCATCTGCAATCTCTAATGCATGGTTCATTTATTCTTGTGTCCCTTCTTCCATGTGGCCCAATGCCTTCAACCTGTCAAACGTTTCAAACACCCAGCTATCCTCATCATAAACAAAATCATCCTTCTATCATCTAGAAATCCGAAAGAAAACACTGTTATCGATTTGTTGAATATTCAGGGGTAGTCTTCACATGTGACAACACACTCAATACACGGGTTTGACTACTGGATAAATCGTTTGATGAGAGAGTAGAAACAAACACTTGCGCTTGGTTTGGATGTGTTGATATGAAACTGAGTTGAATTTTGACTCGTGGTTTATGCCTGCGATTTGAGACTAAAGGTGAATCTGTGGCTTGGGCCTATGCGTTGTGTGGTATGACTTGTTACTGACTCATGGCCTTGGTCATATAAATTGACATGTGGTTTTTGATTGACATGTGGTTTATGATTGACATGTGGACATGAAGTCTTGGCTAGTGAACATGTAACTTGAAATTTGACGAGTGATGTGGCTAGATTCATAGCTAGGAGCACTAATCTTTGTGTTGTATATTGTGATTTAACATTTAGAGCTTGGAATCTAATGTGACCTCAACCTTAGACTTTAGTCCATGCACTAGATTTAATAGTAGGATTGGACTTAGGATAGTATATATCATAACCTAGGGTTAAGTCACTTTAATGGACACATCACTTTTGCTTTAGGGAAATTTATCAAAGTATAAAAGACATAAAAGCAATGGAATGACATTTTGTTATTTGTATCTTGTATTGCAGGTCCAGAGGCATAAAACAAAGGATTTTTTAGCAAAGTAATCAAGCAGGAGCTTGATGAACACTATGGAGGTTAAGATACTGGAAAGAAACTGAAGAAAACGATAAATCATTTGAAGAGTGATGGAAATACTCATCAAAAATACCATTGCATTTTTTTATCGCTAACAACTAGCTCTAACTGGGATGGAGACCTCCCTGTGAGGTTTCCAATAACCTAGTAGTTCCAGTAGCCTTTAGCATTGGGCATGGAGTCATCTAGCCTTTACGACTGATCCCCTACAAACCTGTTGCCTGCCTGTTTATTCAACAACCAATAACTAAAAGAATCTACTTGCTCAGATGAAGAGCTTATTCTTCTTATCTACTCCTACTCTAACCACTGTACTGCTTCAAGATGAGGTAAAATCATGCTTCCAATGAAGCCATACAAGCATCTGAATAATTGGTAAAACTTCTGATCTGTAAATGATGAATGCAGGAAACCATAGAATACTGATATACAATTCGAAAGTGCATCATAACCAACCTTCATTTGACAAGAGCAATTTGTCATTTCTGCTGTTCGAATACTCCAAATAATCATCAAAAGGATCAATGACACTGTAAGAAAACACTTCTTCCTGCTGCTTAAGCTGAACATCAGAAGATCTCTGCATACCCTCCTTCTGAGAATAGTTTCCACCTTCAACTGCATGCAAATCTGAAAAGGGATGCAAACTAACTTCATTCTTGATGATGAACTATTTGTTGTTGTCTACAGATCTATGTTCAAGTATGGTGCATGCAAACCTGTTGATTTCTGTAGATGACTTTTCAATGTCAGTTGTAGGAGTTTCAATATCTATTGCGGGAGTTTCCGGATGACTGATTTTTTCACAGTATTGTTCTTCATCAATATATTCATCAAGGATAGGTGAGTCCAGCACTCCCTTGTTTTGCACAGGAAGATGAACAATCTTCTGATCTTGCTCTTTTCTTTTAGGTGCAAATACACCATAAGAAACCTCTTTAAAAATTTGAGAGAAATGCTCTTCTATAACTGATCCTTCATGCAAATCAAAGGAAGAAAGTGTGAGAGAGAGAAGATCTGATGCATCTATAGCTATGAAATTCTCATAATAATCATTTGTATCCTGAATATTTTCCTTAACAACATAATTTTCATTTTGACAAACATAAGAAAAGACTACTTCATGTTGAACTTGCTTCTCTTATTCATCACAACAATATTCAAAGAGACTTTCAGCTGGAAATTTATCTTTACAAAACAAATGGAAAACATAATGAAAACTTTCCAATGAGTATATGCTTGAAGCTGGAAGAGATCTGCACCAATCAAGGGCTGCTCCCTTCAATGAACATATGGAAATCTTGATTTGAACATCCTCATGTATAATTTCAAGCCGATGAATAAAGTCATGAAAATCTAGCAAGTGTTCAGCTGACACTTCCCACTCTTCTCCTCGAAATATGGGAATATTATTTTCCCAGTCATCTCTACTAGGCACTGGATTAGAGAAACCAACAATTTTTGAAAAATCACAGAATGCATACCTCTTAGCAAAGATCTAGTTCATGTCATACCAGTGGAGTCACCAACAGATTTCTGAACAATGGAGTCGCCACTGAATTCATCCTTCATGGAGTCGCCAGATAGATGATTACAACCAATGTGCCCAGTCTTTTTCTATCATCAAAGATGGATCTAATGTTGTCTCCCAGGGAAGTTGATCTTCAATCTCCTCTCCCTGGCAACGACGTCAATTTGTTATCACTCCAAGAAACTCTTTAGGGTTGTAGAATAAATATGCTTAGTAACTTAAGAATTTGATAATTATATATACTTGGATCAATGGAATAACTCAATGGCTAATGAGAAGAACAACTTATCATGCATTCGAATAAGACAATGCTTTTAGAAATCAATAATCAGACAAAGTAATTGGAATAAGGTATGAAGAATACTAGTCTAGATAACCAAGTACAACAATGTGTAGGGTCATACAAGATAGTAATAATTCCTCTAATTTGAGTTCATGAGCTTAATAAGAAGATAACAGTTCTTAGAAGCTGAGATAAACTGAAATAAATTACAGAATAATGAAGTACATGAACAAATCTGACATTGACAGCAAAAGAAGACTGTGATTCTATTATCAAGATAAGAGTCTTAGTACAATAGAAAAATGTATCCAGGATTGAACCCCCCCTAGTTCATCTCCTATCTTCAGCTTTATAGCTTTACAATAAAAGTTTAGATCCTAGAGGAATGGATCAGATATGCTAAAGATAGAAAGTCAAAACAATTTTACAAAAAGAGAGGGAGAGATCCTCAAAATGAGGTCAATTCCTCATTCTATGATCTTCAGATCATGTAGAACCTCTGTGCTGTGCAGATAAGCCTTCCAAGGTTGTTTGATATCTCTCGAGGAAGATGAAATTCAAATTTTCCAAGTTTGGAAATAAAACCTAATTCATTTGCCCCCAAAATAGGTGCCAAATCAACTTGAACACCTCCTCTAACTCCTTTGCATCAAAAGTGGATCTTAGATTGGACATTATAATTCAATATCTATATTTAAAAAGAGTTTTTAAGATATTTGGCTGATTAAAACTTCGATCTGGGAAAAATACTCTTTCTCTGGCCATCTCAGGTTTCACCAACTATTTCGCCTTACGATCTGCTAGTTAGCTGGTGAAAGATCTGTTTTTCATCAGCTAACTGGTTATAATTTCGCCTTTTGTACTGGTGAAAGCTCTGTCTTTAGATAGCTGTAAAATTTCAAAAATGTGCTTTGTCTTAGCCTCTAAAACTTTAAGGCTGCTTTACAGTGACTTCTTGTAGTTTGAGTTCAATTAGAAGAGTTCCATTAAAACCTATAGTCTTCTTCTAATTGACTGCCAACTATAGAAACCTCTATAGATTTCTTGAATTGAGTTGTAGCGCATGCATAGACATGCATATATGGACTAGTAGCAGTTCCATGCATATAGTAGGGATGTGTAGACAACTGGCAGTTCCCTACAAAGGACGAATTTCAGTTCCCTTCTGAAACAATTTCGCAAGAGCAACAACAACATTTAGATTGACATTTGATTCTGCAAGTAGTTTTTCATCAGGAGAAATATTCTAGTCATAAAAGCATCACCTCTCAACTCTTAATTTATTCAAAGACTCAAAATTTGCTCTCATCCTGTGTAGAGTCATGGCCAACGAGTTAGTGTTATCTTCCCATGACCAACTCTTTGTTGGAGCTCCAAAGGGGTCAGTGCCACTCCCGCAGAATGTGTACCAGTAAGCAATACTAAATCTCAACCAATCCTTCATTTTCTTTCCAAGAATATTTTCTTCTGCATTATACCACTTGTATGCCAGAGGGTATTGATTTTGTGCCATGATGACATCAAACTAGCAGCTACATAAGATGATTTCCATTTACAGGCTATCAACTCGACAAGAGAAACAAATTCAACAAAGATCATGCCATGATAATAATGATCAGCAATGTCGCCTTCAAAACTTGGATATTCAAATTTTCAATCTACGATGAGGTTAGATCTGGCTATGATGCCATTGATCGCCATGACTTTGGAAAACAACACAATCTTCTTTTGCCTTTAACATCTGCAACAATCTAGATCTTCATAATCCAATTTTTGAAAGGATAAATAACTCTCATTACTTATGATCACGATGATTGTGCAATGCCCTTTGAATAGTATGAATTCCCTGAAGATCTGCCTGATTCATACCATACTCATTGTGTATGCCTTTCCAGATCTGCTAGAGCCTGATCTCTTTGGAAATTCAACACCTTTGTGCACTCTGTGATATCAATCATTTATCAAAAGATGCAGAGAATTCTTCTGTCCATAAAATCTCTACCTTTATCGCAGCAAGCATGAGCCAGATGAACAGATCTGTGCAAATTAAATGACACTGCAATCTACTTGTCTAGAATTAAATTATAAAGATCTTGTCCCCTCAATGCTGGATTGGCATCTGGAAAAGCATACCCATTGAATGAGCATCATGAGGCATTTCTTGTATGATGTCCATTACTCCCTCAGGTGCTACTGAATGTTGGGAAACAATAAATTCCCAATATGCTAATTGAGCCCTGGATTATAAAGCCTCGGCCCTTTGTCCTGAAGATTCGCAGTTGAACTCAAGGAAAAAAGAGCCCTGTCATAAATGACTTCACCAAGATGTGCAACAGGCATCACCAAACTCAGCTACAGTATCATTGTTGTAACACAAATGAAGAAAATACCCAAGGTAATGCCCATAGCTGAAAGGAACGTTAATTGTTTTGGCTTTGCATCTTGTGAATAATCAAGAGAACAAGGGTTTAAAACCTCTGCAAAATCGTGTGGCATATGCAATCTCTAATGTGTGGTTCATTTCTTCTTGTGGCCCTTCTTCCATGCGGCACAATGCCTTCAACCTGTCAAACGTTTCAAACACCCAACTATCCTCACCATAAGCAAAATCATCCTTCTGTCATCTAGAAATCCTAATGAAAACGTTGCTATCGATTTTTTGAATATTCAGGGGTAGTCTTCACATGTGACAACACACTCAGTACACGGGTTTGACCGTTGGATAAATTGTTTGATGAGAGAGTAGAAACAAACACTTGCGCTTGGTTTGGATGTGTCGATATGAAACTGAGTTGAAGTTTGAGTCTTGGTTTATGCCTGCGATTTGAGACTAAAGGTGAATCTGTGGCTTGGGCCTGTGCGTTGTGTGGTATGACTTGTTACTGACTCATGGCCTTGGTCATATAAATTGATATGTGGTTTGTGATTGACATGTGGACATGAAGTCTTGGCTAGTGAACATGTAACTTGAAATTTGACGAGTGATTGGGCTAGATTCATAGCTAGGAGCACTAATATTTGTGTTGTATATTGTGATTTAACATTTAGAGTTTGGACTCTAATGTGACCTCAACCTTAGACTTTAGTCCATGCGCTAGATTTAATAGTAGGATTGGACTTAGGATAGTATATATCATAACCTAGGGTTAAGTCACTTTAACAGACACATGACTTTTGCTTTAGGGATATTTATCAAAGTATAAAAGACATAAAAGCAATGGAATGACATTTTGTTATTTGTATCTTGTATTGCAGGTTCAGAGGCATAAAACAAAGGATTTTTTAGCAAAGTAATCAAGCAGGAGCTTGATGAACACTATGGATTTTAAGATACTGGAAAGAAACTGAAGAAAACAATAAATCATTTGAAGAGTGATGGAAATACTCATAAAAAATACCAGTGCATTTTGAAACGGCCTTCACATTTAACATAATGCACTTGCATTTCTAAAACACATGTTCACTAAAGCACATGTGTGTTCACAAAACACACACATGTTCCCTTCCTAGGCATAATATTGGCGACAAGTATGAGGATTTCAAGTCACGAGAGCGCGTGCACACTCTTAATTCAATGGACATAACATTTATTATAGATCAAAAATATTTATGAATAAATATGTATAGGGGTTTGGGGACAACTAGGACCTAATGAATAAATATGTATAGGGGTTTGGGGACAACTAGGACCTAAGGGCTTAAGATTGAAAGTGTTTTGAAGCATAGAGAAATGGTTATAGCACCATGATGTGGGTGCAAGGGTTGTGGGGCCTTTAACAAGAGGTATATGCATAATGCACTTAGGGATCAAGTGTGGAGGGGGTTAAGGGTTGAGTCTAGGTTATTCCTAGGATTATATGGAGCTAGGGGGGTCTAGGTCATGGTCTGGGTCAAGATATAGGTCATGGTCTAGGCAATGGTCATGGTCTAAGTTGAGATCTATCTCTATGTTGTGGTCTAGGTCATCGTCCAAGTCTAGATCTAGTTCTATGTCATGGTATACGTCATGGTCTACACCATGGTTATCATATAGGTCAAGGTCATGGTCTAGGTATTTCCATGTCTAGGTATAGGTATTTCTATGTCTAGGTATTACTATGTCTACGTCTAGGTCTATTTATTGACATGTATAGGTCAAGGCCATTTCTTTCCTTGTGATGTATAGAGGGGGGTTTGGAGAGAGAGGAAGAAAGAGAGTTTGAGAGGGTAAGAAAAAGAGAGTGTGTGAGAGTGAAGGACATGGAGACAAAGAGGGTGGGTAGAGTGAGAGATATTGAGAGGAAGGGGGGAGAGAGAGGGAAGGGGGGTTAGATAGAAGGAAAGAGAGCTAGGTGGGGAGAGTGGGGGAGAGAGAGGGAGGGGGATACAGGGAGAAAGAGAGAGAGGATTAGATGCAAGAGGTAAATATAGAATGGGGTAGAGAAGGATTGTTTGAGAGTGTGAGAAGGTGGGAGAGTGTTGACGGGCGAAATTGACCACTCGACAAATGGAAGAGTGAATCTGGTCCGGGGTTGTCTAATTAACCCAAGCCGTTTGGATTGACCCACTCTGACGAGTTTAATGGCTCCGTTGGCCAATCTAAGGTCCTAAAGGAAACGAAAAATAAATAAAAGAAATGAAATAAGTCACTAATTACTAATCACTAATGTATATATGTACATCTAAATATATATACAGTTTAAATGATATTTATATGCTAGGTCTATTTTAACTAATTTATATATACAAAATATACAGATTATGAGTTTTAATCTGAACTCATAAAAAATCAAATGTAGAAATGGTTCTTTTGATGAAAGTAAAAATAGAAAGCAAAAGGTACTATTTCTTTTTGGTTTTTCTAATATCTTTTAATCTATATACACCTCTAAGATCAAATATCAAACTACTATTTAAACAAAAAAAAGTAGGCAGTCAAAATTATACTACATATAACGATTTCGATTATAGACAAGGAAATAATAAAAAAGTAATAACAGACTAACCTATCAATCACTTTGAAGAGTATGCATCCAACTGTTTGCGTAAATCGTACATCAATCCATCCACGAGAGAAATTTGTTGTGTATCTTCACACTATATGAGACAAACGCTAAACTGTGCATTGACTGGTGTATTTAATTGATAAAACAATATAACGTAAAATGATTATAGTGATATAATAGACTACAAGCAATAACACATAAGGTATATCCTACAGTTACAACTTGCATTTAATCAATCAACATGTTTAAGGTAAACCTCATAATATGAATTGAATGATCATTCTCTTTTTCATAAAATTGAAACATAAAATCGTGAACTATGAAGGAAAAAATATCTTGACAATAAAATAATCTGCGAAGACAAAACCTACCACAATCATCAAATTATCAAGATAAACAAATTATAGACAATAACAACATTCACAGATGACTAAAGCATAAAGTAAATATTTGTTATGTCCAAAGTCGAGTATAAATTGTTCACAACTAGTCCCAGGCCAAGATGCTCTGATTACAAAAAAATAATGGGTTTATAAAAGCCTCAGAAAAGATAATTGTTTCCCCTTCTGAGATCAAATATTAATTACAAGAATAAAAGGGGGATGCAACCACCCAAATTATACTAAATCCTCAAAAGCTAACAAAAGTTCATTTATGTTCATTCAAAATGCATCAAAGATATGACTGGAAGGTCTCAAGAGTGCCTCAGGCCAATTCGTAATCATGGATTCCTAAATATCCTGAAAGAAAAGGAAAATAGAAATATTTCAGATATATTTTCAACCATTAATTTAAACAATTCGAATTAACATAACTAGCTACAGAATCTTGTGATTCTATAGCTAGTTATTTTAGTAAATGAAATCCAATTTATTGTAAAAACAAAACAACCTAGTTTTAACAAATAATTCTATTTTAAGATAAATAATCATACCTTCAACTATGAAATCGAATCGTATCAGGCAACCTTGGAATTAACAATGGCTGTTGCAGCCTCAACATTTTTAAATACGACATTGCCTGTTGTCTTGATATGTTTTTCTTTCCCTTGAATAACGGATTCGAGCCTATGGTTTTCGCTTGTTAAAACATCGATCCGATCCTTTAAATCCTTAACCCGTGACTGTGAGATAGGGATATCAGTGTAATATCTATCAATCCATGATAGACAGACTTCACACTTTGACTATATGGCAGTTGCATGGGAACAAACAAGATTGTGAACCGGAGCATCTTCCATACGGACAGTAGATTCATGCCCCAATTTGACACCATGAAACTCTGGATTGTTTTTCAAACAGGGAGGTAAATTGTTAACAAAGTTATAGGGCTGATCAAGGTGTGGCTCGAACGGATGAGCGTCTTCTTCAACGAGGAATTTATCAATTTCAGAGTCCGAACTCTCATGGACTTCGATCATGCTGATCGAACTCGCATGAGAGTTTGACTTGTTACGAAGACTCCTCAAAATCAGTCTCCTGGCTCTCTTGCTCTTAAAATTTATATCAACACTGCTTTTAGATTCTTTCCATGTAGGTTTCTTTAAATTTTTAACACAGTCATTAGGATGTATAACTTGTTCGTGGGCCTGTTAAAAAACCTTTGGATCGATTAAGGGTTTGCTGTAGGAGGCTGAGACACAGGCCTGTTGGAAATGTGTAACAGTTAGCATATGCTTGTCATTGATGGCAAGGACAACAGTGAAGATGACAGGCAAACAGAAGAAAAAGGAAATTAAGCTCAGGA
>SNQJ01S0183728.1:18969-31240 GCA_010110895.2 Picea sitchensis | reverse complement strand
CCAACAGTTATAATGAAAGGGCCAGAATTAATTAAAGGTGGGTTTACCCACCCAGAGTGAGAGGTTGGCCCTGCCAGATGGTGACTCTTCACACGTGATAGATTGATATAAATAAGGGGCTAGCGCCTCACTTCTTACACACACTTCACTTGCTCATTCTCTTATGAGGCAAGTTGCATTTACAAGTTGGAGAGAGGAGAAGAAGGGTGGCACATCTCTTGAGGAGGAATTTTCTGTATTGGTTGAGTTATCTCTTGAACATTGTATAAGCTATTTATTATAAGGAAGTTTTTGTTGGGTTTTATTTCCCTAGAGGGTTTCCCAGGATAAATATTGTGTCTCTTGTGGATGTGTATTTCTCAGTGATCTTGTTCTTATTATGCTCTTATCTTATGAAATGCAAAGAAATATAATAATGGCATAAACATTAACACTACTCACCCTTACTACAACTCATTGTCTGGAGTATGTCTAAGACCTCACTTACCCATGCATGCCTAGCCTAGTTTCGGAGTTAGAACCACATTGTGTTGAGTTAACTTCCATTTGATCACCCCATTAAACAAATCGTGACATAAACTTATGGGCGTCGGGCTCTGCTCCTGTTGCAATCCAGGGGTGACTTCCATCGCCAACAGAATGCAATTGTTGGATCAGATGCTAACTTTTGGGATCTTGTAGCTATTCCTGGTGAATGACTTGGAGCCAATCTGGTACAATGAAGGAAAGAGAAAAAAGGGTTCCTTCATCTTCATATTTTTGAGAAAGTGCATCCACAACCACATTGTCTTTTCCTTTCTTGTAAATGATCTCATAATCAAGTCCAAAGAGCTTAGTCACCCATTTTTGTTTCTCCGGGGAGGAAATGCGTTGTTCTAGAAAATACTTGAGGCTTTGATGGTCTGTCTTAATTTGGAAGCGTTTCCCAAATAGATAAGGGCACCACAGATCAACAACATGCAGAATAGCCAACATTTCCTTTTCATAGATTGATTTTCCCAGATTTCTTTTAGATTGTTTCTTGCTGGTAAAGGCCAAAGGCCGACCCTATTGCATAAGGACAACACCAATTCCTTTCCCTGAAGCATCAAATTCCAAGACAAAGGTCTTTGTGAAATCAGGAAGGGCCAAGAATGGAGTGGTGCACATGACCATATTCAAGGTTTGAAAAGCTTGAGTAGCGACTGGATTCCAAGTGAAAGAGTTCTTTTTTAGGAGAGCAGTGAGAGGTGCTGCAATCTTTCCACAATTCTTAACAAACTTGCGATAATAACCTGTTAAGCCCAGAAATCCACACAAGATTTTGAGAGTCTTTGGCTGAGGCCAGTCTTGCATAGCTTCAATATTTTTAGGATCCACCCTAACATCATCCTTTCCAACCATATGACCCAAGTACTCTACTTCTAAGGCACCAAAAGAACATTTAGACCGTTTCAGGAAAAGTTGGTGCTAAGAGAGTAGATGGAGAACTTGATCCACATGAGCAAGATGGTCTGTCCAGGTTTTTCTATAGATGAGGATATCCTCAAACAAATCTGAGACAAAATGATGGAGAAAAGGATGAAATACATGATTCCTGAGGCTTTGGAGGGTGGAGGGGGCATTACACAAGACAAAGGGCATGACCAAAAACTCAAAGTGTCCCTCATGATTTCTAAAGGAAGTCTTGGTAATGTCTGCCTCTTTCATATGTATCTGGTGGTAGACCAAACAAAGATCAATTTTAGTAAAGAATTGGGCATCACTCAATTCATCCAAGAGGTCATCAATGACAGGAATGGGAAATTTGTCTTTAATGGCAAGTTTGTTGAGGGCACAAAAGTCAAGACACATTCACCAAGAACCTTCTTTCTTCAGGACCATGACCACAGGAGAAGAGTAGGGGATCGTACTAGGGTGGATAATGCCTACATTAAGGAGTTCCTGGACCATTTTCTCAATTTCAGTTTTTTGGGAAAAGGGGCGACGATACAGACGAATATTGGGAGGAGGCTTCTGGGTACAAGAGGAACATAATGATCATGAACACCACGGGAAGGAGGGAGTCCCTAGGGAGTGGAAAAGACCACTTGATGTTTAGAAAGGATGTCTTAGAGGTCTTGTGGCACTGAGGGTGTCTATGTTGCTTGTATGGCATGGAGTTGGGCAATAACACCAGAATGACCTTTTTTGAGCAACTTTTCCAAGCGATGGGTACTAATGATCTCAGGTGAACTGACGGTGATGCCTTGGAACTTATATTCATGGCCCTCCTGGTTGAATTGCATGGTTGAATTGCATGGTTAATTCCTTAAAATCCATGAGAATGGGATCCAAAGTCCTTAGCCAGTTTGTACCCAGCACAGTGTTACAACTGCCCATGTCGATAGAAAACATATGAGATTTCAAGTGGTAGTCATCAATTTGGAGATGCACATTTTCACAACACCCTCCACATTTCATGGAGTCACCATTGGAAATCATAATTTGGAAATTATTGATGGCATGGATGTAGCAATGAGTTTCTTGGGCAATGTGGCGATGAATAAAATTATGAGTGCTTCCACTATCAACCAGAATGATGACCTTACGATGCTTGATATAACTGATTAGCTTGAGGGTTTGGGGAGCAGAGAATCCAGTGAGAGCATTGAGGGAAATAACCGGTTCTACTTTGGGAGGGTTCGAGGGAGGGGTTATGTTAGTGGTTTCAGGTGACTCAAACACAAGGGGAGTTTCAACATCCTCTTCTGAAATATCCTCAGAGATGGCCATAAAAATATTTTGTTCCTTACACTTGTGGCTCGGGAAATATTTGTCATCAAAATTATAACAAAGGCCTTTGAGCTAGTGTTCATCCATTTTAGCCCTGGTCAATTTTGGATCTTTAGTGGAGTGGAGGGAGTAGTGGGATTTACTAGTTTAGTGCGAGGGATAAAGGAGGGTTTCTGGTTTTGAGAAGATACAACCTGTTGTGCTTCTTTATCTCTTTTAGTAGCCTCCAGCCAACTCTGAGGCTGAGCCATGAGGAAATGGGCCCAAATCTCATCCTTGAGGCCACTGATAAAACACTCTCAGAAAAAGGCATCAAACATGCTCTCTGTCCGAAAAGCCAGGCGCTCAAAGGCAGCTATAAAGTCTTCCACTGTTCCTGATTGTTTCAAATTTGTCAAATGGCCCAAATGGTTGGTGTCAGTGTCAAAGCATTCATAAAGCTATGCCACAAAGTGTGTCCAAGCAATATACCCTTGACGGGAAGGTTTTCTCCATTGCCACCATTGCCAACGTTATTGATCTAAATGGAGAACACCATACCAGAGTTTGGCCAAGTCATCTGTAATGTTGTATAAAGAGAAATAATGTTCCATTTGGGTTACCCAACAAGTGGGGTCCGAGCCATGAAATTTGGTCACATCCACCTGCAGAAGGCATAGGTCACATTGAAAGTGATGGTGCTGAAAGTTATGGGAGTGAGAGTAATGTTCGGCTTCAGTATGTCAAGGTGAGTAAGAGGAAGGGTTATCTGTAGGGATATGCAGCTTGGTGCAGTATCGAAAAGACAGATTCAAGCTGGGTGGTCAGGTCTTGTTTGATTTCCTCCATTGAAGACTGCATGGTTGTATTGATGGTGGAAACATTGGCATTGAGTTGTTTCACTTCTTGTTGGGTCTCGGTGAGACTAGATTGCAAGGTATTGAAACGTGCTTCCAAGTCTTAGCTACAGGTATGGGCCATGAGGATGAGTGAACCGAAAAAGGGGCGGGTGGGGTCAACAATTTTGCCTAAAAATGATATGTATGAATGTGATAAGGGCGAAGAGATGAATCCAATGGAATAGGTCTCAAATAATGGTGAAAAATTTCCAGACATTTTTTTTTTAAACACCTGCGGAGTTATACTCTATTCTAAAGAATACTGTAGTGATGATATTCCCAAATGCTTAACCAAGAAGAAATGTGTAGTGATTTGGCAACCCAAACACAGTTGCGTGGCATTAGATCTTGTCTATTTTAATTTGTTTATGTTTCTGTCCCCAAGGGTTAGGTATTCAAGAGTTCTATAGACAAGGGTTTTCCCTTTGCTATAGATCTCTGATATACGTACGGGGTCCAACAGTAGTACTCGACCCAATATCTCAGGGCACTAACTAAGGATGCTAGACCGTACCCTTAGCTGTACTACTCGACTACCCAGGTACTAGAGAGTATCTTCCCGAGTGTTGTTCTCAGTGGCACTATAGCAGTCAGGTGATCAATCGGTTTATCTAAAGAGGGCTTCAGGTAATCTAGGTCGATATGTACACAGGTGTTGTCTGATGCGCTACCACTCGAAGGGGTACCAACATGGGTTACAAGGGTGGCCAACAGATGTGCGCTTAAGTACCACTTGTATTTCCTGCGTGTATGAATCCCTCAACCACGAGTTTATGCGCGTAACGACAGATCTTTGTGGCTTAAAGACGTCGAAATATGTCTCTACCCTGAAAAAACAATTTACCCACAATTTCTGTCGAGGAAAGTGCTCTGATACCACTTGTAATATACCAGATATAAAAAGTATGCAGAACATAAATAAAATTCTAAAAATGGAAGAATAACAACAAAATAACCAGAACAATCACCACAATAGCATTGAAATGATATAAGAATAACAACAAAAATAACACTTTGATTCTAAAAGCAATGTCCATGGGCCTCTTCGAGGTGGAAACCTCTAGTTGAGAAGAGCTCTATTACAATAATATCCAAGCTAGGGTTCTCATACCCTCGACTCCTATTTATACTAAATATGTCTATCAAAAGAAGCATCTAGAGGAAGATCCTTCTAGAAGCAGAAGATTCTATTAGGTCTTCTTACATTTGACTTATTNCACTTGTATTTCCTGCGTGTATGAATCCCTCAACCACGAGTTTATGCGCGTAACGACAGATCTTTGTGGCTTAAAGACGTCGAAATATGTCTCTACCCTGAAAAAACAATTTACCCACAATTTCTGTCGAGGAAAGTGCTCTGATACCACTTGTAATATACCAGATATAAAAAGTATGCAGAACATAAATAAAATTCTAAAAATGGAAGAATAACAACAAAATAACCAGAACAATCACCACAATAGCATTGAAATGATATAAGAATAACAACAAAAATAACACTTTGATTCTAAAAGCAATGTCCATGGGCCTCTTCGAGGTGGAAACCTCTAGTTGAGAAGAGCTCTATTACAATAATATCCAAGCTAGGGTTCTCATACCCTCGACTCCTATTTATACTAAATATGTCTATCAAAAGAAGCATCTAGAGGAAGATCCTTCTAGAAGCAGAAGATTCTATTAGGTCTTCTTACATTTGACTTATTCTATTTTATTGAAAGGCTTTATTAATATTGACCTTTATTACATCCGAATATATTGGTCTACCTATGTGCGGGTTAGGACCCTAACATTTACAATCCTTTATGTTGAAGGGTGAGTGAATAAATTTTATGGATGATAAAATGGCCACGGGGTGAGAAAGAACTTGCACCATGTTATCAGACAATTTGTAGGTTAGGTAAAGCCCAACCCAACCACCCAATGGAAACAACTAAAGAGAGCACCTACCCACTATCACCTTAGGCATGTGTTCTCGTCACTTTAGAGGTGAGGTGGTCACCTCAAGGGGGAGATCCCGCTGAACCTAGGAGTAAATGAGATGGAAAGTGTGATGTATGAATGGATTCCCATATAGGTCAAGTTGATATATGGAAGAAGGCTTTAGAATCAGTCCTAGGAGAGGTTTAAGGTTTCCAAGCCCTTGGCTATCTATTGAGAGTGTTTGTACATGCCTGAGACACAAGAAAAGACAAATATTCACAACATATGTTAGGTGGACAAGAAATTTAAGCCTAATTTCCCTAATTGCAGGAGTAAATATAAATATATACCAACAATGAAATCAAGTAACTACTTCATAATTAACCATCAAAATTGTCAAATAATTTTTGGACAATGAAGCACTAAACTAATAGATAACTTTCCAATATTCAATCACAAACTTTGACGGTAAAAGAGGGCTGCTAGATAGTGTATTCAGAGAATTATTGTAGCAGCCTTATGGTTGTATCAAACAATTTCTAAATAAGCAAGATTCAACCACCAAAAATCACAAGTAAACCACCCAAAAGATGCATAATGATTAGTAGAATTATTATGGCAACTTCTTAACAATTTTTGGTGGATGAATAGTGAGTAAGAGAAAGAAGTTAAATGAGTTTGCTTCAGCCCTAATGGATGTAGCATAAATTTTATAACAATAATAAGATATCCTTGACCAATCAAAACGCTCTTGTGGGCTTAGCAAGCTTAGACCACATAGAATAGATTCCAATGTAGACAATCTCAAAATATCATGTTTTCACATATACCAATGCAATGATTTTATTTGTCCAATGGAAAGATTATTAGTACCTTTAAATATTGGGTTGTGGAGTCTCAAAATTAAATAGATAGGTGAGCTACTTCCTTGGCTATGTAATCATTTTTACTCCCCAAGGAAAGCTAATCTAGCTAGGAAAAACTCTAGGAGGATGTAAACCCTTTTACTCCTAGTATTTCCTTATGCAATAAAGTATTTCAATACAATTACAATGGAATTAGTCAAGTTGTATGCAGTTATACTCCCAAAAATATTAATAAAATTAACCTTGAAACCAAGAAAAGAAGCAATAACAACAAATATTCCTTACCTAGACCAAGCATTAACAAGATAAACCTCTTTTTAACCAAGAAAATCCCCCATAAAGCACGAAATATTCCTCCACTATAGATATTGCATCATCCATCAATCCAATAGACAAAGTAAAATCATTACAAGAGGGTAGCAACCAAGAGACAATGAGAAATTCCCAAATAGGGTGTAAATTTCATCCAAGTATCCTCTAACAAGAGGGAGAGTTATGTTAAAATGAAATAGAGATGTCCTCTATTTATACAAAATGTTCTAAAAATATTTTTTCCACTTAATGTAGGGTAATCCAAAAGTTAATGGGTAAACATCCCTAATCTTTCCCCTTTACAAAATAATGTTATTCAATCCATACTTTTGCACATGAAAGAAAACCCTAAAACATAACGTCACCCTCTTTTTGGGCAACGTTAGGCACTTTTGGTAAAAATGTTAAGTTGGAGAATGGAATTCTAGTCCTCCCAAGTAAAATGGTCTTCAATAAACACCTTTCTTCCATTATCCAAGGGTCCTTTTTTCCAAAACGTGCCAAGTGTGCTCAACACCACCAAACTCTAGCCCTACTATGATGTCAAGCTCCAAGAAGGTAATGTTTTGCCTCCTTCAAGAAACACATTTGAGTGGTAGGGGATAGGTTAGGTCCTCCATGATGTCATCTAATCCTCCAAAGGAATGTCTTTGTGATCTAGTGTGCGAGCGTATATCATCCAACCTGTGGGCTTCTTTCCCCATGGAAGCCCAAGCTAGGCTTGTTCTCCCAAAATTGGCCACCATCTAAGGTCCTGCAAAACAAAAAGGTATGCCCTCCAAATATCTAAAGTCAAAGATATCATGATAACTATAAACCACATCTAATGAACAAGGAACCTAAGGATGTGCATCAAAACTACCTCATCAAATTAAACAAATGCTCAAAAACCCTATAAAATTGAACAAGTTTAAGTATGGGAGGGGTGTCATAAAATACCTACTGGGTATACCAAAACCCTCCAGTAGGGGATGCTACCAAGGATGGCCTTTCAAGGTTATGTAATGGATGATGAGGTGGAAAGGGATTTAGACTTCATAGGTCAATGATTTTCATGACATACAAAGGCTTGTATTATCTCATTTATGGGTTCCTTTTTAGAGGTTGTGTGGCACATTCATTTGCAATGCACTTTTTCCAAGACCATGTTCTTGTCATTGTTTCTTCTTAGCTATTCCTTTATATTCATATTTATTTCATGTTTTAAGGAACACGTTGAATGCCACTATCTTAGCTTTGTTTCCAAATAATGATAGTGTCATTCACAATTACCTCGCAAAAATGAGAAGGTTGGCTCATGATGAGACCCCCTTTCTCTCAATTGTGTAGCTGAGAACTACTACCCTGACTTGGTGACCAAATTATGGTAATGTCATACCACTAAATAACCATGATCATGATTGGTCGGCTCGAGATGAGACCTCCCATCCTCCAACTAACCCCTTAAGCATTCACTATCATTTATTTTTGTAGGTCCCCCACTTCTTATAGAGAATCATTTCATTTATTTCTCATGGATCTATGGGTGAAGCATCTGGAAGGTATATATTTAGGATTTTAACTTTTTATTCAATAACAATCCCTCTAGGCCTTCAACCCCTTCTTCCCATGAAATGAGGTACATGCTCTTGTTGGTTCACTAAATTCAAAGGTCCTAGAGGAGGGAAATATGATGGAAATGCAATGAGTGGAAAGTGGTAAGTATGGTCATGAATGGTATGACAACCCCTTAAGGGACCCTCGGTCACAAACCTTCCCCAAAGGTTATCTACTTACTAGGAAATCTATGACACCCATGAAGGTGAAATAGGGTCAAAAGAATAATGTTCAAGCAGGCTTTCTATAATCAAAAGTAGCTTAAATACAACATGTTTAAATGACTCAAATATTAGGGTGATTACCTACCATAATACCTGACTTGTACCACATGGACAAAGGCCCATGTTCCTTCCAAAGGCTAGTTAGTGTGGTGTATGCACTGACAATGTATCAAAAAGTGGTGATAGAGTGGGCGTCCATATGTGAAAGTGGAAAATACTAGTCATGTGGTTTCTCAACACTCCATATCTGCAACCTGAGGGCATCGATACATCATCTCTTAGTTATCCACAAAATGGGGATAAAATATGGCTCCTACTTGGGGACATGTGCTCGCCGTAGAGTGCATGAGAACCACATGTACATATCCTGGTAAACATATGCCTACACTAAAACAAGAAATCATAAAATCTAGGGTGGTTCTATCACCCTTTGTCCATATACATCAACACCAAAAATGAATCTAGTCTAGAAAATAAATTGTCTTAGAATTTTTTATATATATAATGTAAATCAATGATGAAATTAGAGAAAAATGAAAGATCAAGCATGGAGTGAAATTAAACTAACATGAGAAATCAATATGAAAATGCAAGGAATCAAAATGAATTACCTACTTACCTAGGGCCTTGGGATCTTGAATATCAGGCAATAGATGATGTCAAGTGAAGTCATACAACCAATGCACTAGTTAATCATCTCATCAAAGTATATCCCCCTGTGATTAATCATGTGAAACAACAAAGATAAGTCCAACACAAAATTATCATGAGCATAAATAGATATATAATCAATCATAAAATGAAACTCGTGGATATGGGTGGGAGGGAGGAAATCCTATTGGAAGGAGAAACCATTATCCTGATCATCCTTCCTAATGATGTAACCATAAGCCTGATCAATCCATCTATGAAGAGGGATACTATATGTAGATGATAGATCATCTTCATCCTCATTAACATGATCGTTGCTTCTTGAAAACCAATAAGATATGAGATATCCCAAGAAGACCTCATGATTTACCTGAGAAGAATGGATGAGGTAAAGGACAGGCTGAGGTCTAGAGAAATAAAAATATAGCCTCTTCATCTATGAGTCCCTATATAATCCCTCAATATGAAAATAAATCCTCTTTGTAGTGTGAGCCTCTAATTTCTCTAAGATGGCCACATCCTATTATTCTTCCAAAATTGAGGACGAAGGTGGATGAGAATCCTCAGACAACAAGTTTTCATCCCCAAAATGATATGCATCACAAGCCCCAAGGGATGACTGAAAATCATCTTGGAAATTCCACGAATGGTCATCTTTGAATAAATCCGTAATCATGCCACCATTAGGTTTCCAAACATATGAATCATACATGCATGAAAAGTGGTCCTCTAAAGATGACAACTCAAACCCCTTTTCTTGAGGGTTTCCCTCAATGTCGTAAATGGGGTCTCTATAAAAAATGAGATGACCAAAATCCCACCTGTGTCTTGGAGTCTATATGAAAGTCTCTATTTTCTCATCAACCATATCTAAAGGTTCTTTCATAATATCATCAACATGACTAAAAGTGAGCATCTCTTTGTCTTTATGTGTAGGAGGAGTAGAGGTATGGACGTCTTCATCAAGTGGAAGGGAATATATAAGTTCTTTGTCTTTGTCAAATGTATCATCTAAAAATTCAATATCAAAAACTTCATTGGGATATTCTTGGTAACTTTCTTCATATGTTTGTCTTTCGAGCACTTCTTCACTTTTAAGGATTAGTTCTTTGGTAGTAAATAACTCTTTTATACGATTCATCATTTCCTTAGTAGCTTTATCAACAACTATTTCCTTTTCCATCTGTAAAAGTTCCCTCTTCGAGGAATAATAATTTTTGGATGAGGGTTCATCCCATGGTGCCATATTTCCATTGACTGAAAAGACACCTCAATGGAGTCACTAGATGAGACCAAGGCTCTTCAAGGGTGGAAAGGGGGAAACAAGGAAAGGTGGGTTCTGGGAAGGTGGAGTCGCCAGATAAGCTTCAAGAAGAGTTGATCAAGGGTGGAAAATGGAAAATTATTTAATGGAGTCACCAATAAAGCTAAGGGTAAAGGCTTTGGGGTAAAATCTTGCCAAAGTGTCATTAGGTTTCGGAAGAGGATTCAAAATCCTCCCCGAAAATGGCACCAAATTGTTATCGCACAAGTTGTAGGCTGGGAAAATCCTGACCCAACCACCAAATGGAGACAACTAAAGAGAGAACCTACCCATTGTCACCTTAGGTAGGTGTTCCCATCACTTTATAGGTGAAGTGGTAACCTCAAGGGGGGAATCTCGGTGACCCTAGGGAGAAATGAGATGGAAAGTCTGATGTATGAATGGATTCCCATAGAAGTCAATTTTCTAGATGGAAGAAGGATTGATAATGATTCTCAAGAGAGGTTTAAGGTTGCCAAGCCCTTGGGTACCTACTGAGAGTTCTTGTACATGCCTGAGACACAACAAAAACCAACTATTCAAATCATATGTTAGGTGGAAAATAAATTTAAGCTTGATTTCCCTAATTGCAGCAGTAAACAAAAATATATATTAGCAATAAAATCGAGTAACTACTGCATAATCAACCATCAAAAGTTTGAAATAATTATTGGAAAATGAAGCACAAAACCAATAGATAACTTTCCAATATTCAAACACAAAATTTTATGGTAAGAGAGGGATTTTGGATAGTGTCTTCAGAGAATTTTCGTAGCAGCCCTAGGTCTGTACCAAAAAATTGCTACATGATCAAGATTCAACCACCAAAAATCACAAGTAAACCGCCCAAAAGATGCACAATGATTAGTAAATTTTTTATGCCATCTTCTTAGATTTTTTTTACAGATGAATAATGAGTAAGAGAAAGAAGTTAAATGAGTTTTGTACAACCCTAATGGATGTATAATAAGTTTTATAACAAGAATAAAAAAAATTGGGCGTTTTTGCTATTTTAGCGGATTTTTCTATTTTTAGCGTTTTTTCTAAATTAATCCCGAATTAAGGGATTAGGGTTTTGGTATCTACAAAATACCTAAAATAATTGTATATATATTGTATGGTGAATGGTGAAATTAATACAATGAAGCATTGAAAGGTTCTCTCCCGGTTAAGGGTTTCTGGTATAAATCTCTGTGTACTATGTGTATGAGCCATTGATTAATTTCTGTTTTGCTTAAGAATCTATATGCATTTCTTTACTTCACAGGTTTAAAACTTACATGTGGTATCAAATCTCATTTTTGGATTTAGAGGGATGACTTTGTTGCTGAGGGTTTGGCTCGGTCTTGATATATCAAGTTTATCTTGGGTCTGTGATAAACCTAGGTTTTGTGGGAGGTTTTGTAGTGGTTATTCGAGTGTAGAAAGAGGAATGACAAGATCATATAAAATCGAGATAGAGAAGTTCAATAGTAAAAACTTTGAGCTATGGAAGCTGAAGAAGGAGGACCGTCTTGTAGACAAAGAACAATGGATCGTTGTGGATCCTGGTACATGACCTACTGGTACGTAGCTTACTGGCACACAGATGACTGGTACACAACCTACTAGTACACCACCTACTGGTATGTCGAAGGAAGATTGCGAGAAGTTGGACAAAAGAGCAAGGAGTACTATTCGACTGTGTCTGGCAGATTCAGTGTTGTTGAATGTCTCGGGAGAATCTACAGCCAAGGAACTATGGGATAAGTTAGGGAATTTGTATCA
>SNQJ01S0183728.1:0-14920 GCA_010110895.2 Picea sitchensis | reverse complement strand
AAAGTTGGAAGTAAATTTCATGTCTCTGTCAGACACGATCTCTTTAGGCATACCATGTAGTCTGAATATCTCCTTCATGAATATGTGATCAAAATCTGGACCAGGGGTCAAATTTTAGCCCAAAAATCAAAGTTCTCGGAATTGCCTCAAAATGAACGAGAGCGTAGGCCTTGTCGTTGCGAACCCAACGCAACTCGTTTTGTCTCAAACAGATGCCAGGAGCGAGAGATATCACGATCTGTTCGAATCGTAAAACATGTAAAAAAAGGGACACTGACTATGCAGTCCGTATAGGCTGACGTGGCAGGGCCGTACGACCGTACACTGATGTGGCATGTGGTGATGTGGAAGTTGTTGATTGGAAGATGTGGTCGAATGGTGTTTCGACACATGTCAGCATGTGGTTGGTGGTTTGGTGCCACATGGCCCAGTCATGGGCTGCCACGTGGCACCTTTATATTGGTTGTTTGATCAAAATATATTGGAGTCCATGGGGTTCGACCCCCGGACCTCCCCACCGGTGTAAAGCTTTGGCAATGGCCACCCTACCTGCGTTCCATACATTGTTTCTTATGAACTATATGGTTTGTAAATTATATATGTTTGATTTATATGTATGTCAGCGAAGGGTCGGGCCAGGGCTTAGCCCCGACCCGTGGTTTTGTTATATTACATATGACCCTGTTATAATATTTGTGCGCGGGAGTTGTTACAATGGAATGGAGCCCCGGTCGCATGGGTTATGTATATGACCATGCCCTCTGTGAAATGGCATGTGGGAATTTGTGTTGTTAATGGTTTAAGCCTGCGGTTCCATTGTGTTGCATATGACCACAACCAGGAGCGCGGGGGAAGTTGGAACGGTTTCAACAGTTTAGCCCTTTTTCTTATAGAGCACGGTCATATGACCCTCACGTGCCCGAGTGCTAGGTGGTTAGGGGTTGGCGCTCCCATAACTTTCCTACAATTCGCACCGTTGGTGCGGTTGCACCCGGTGCCAGGTTTTTGCGCTTAAATAAGCGTGTGTTCTGGGTTCAACGTACAGGAGGTGCGTTTTGGCGAACTAGAGACAACAAGCTTGAAGGAAGAGAATGGCAGGAGGCCTATCTTCCTCAATTTTTGGCTGAATGAGGTGCCGTAAAAGCCCAGGTAGGGGTTTTTTGACGTTCTGAATCCATTGGCACTATTTTTACAGCCATTTGAAGAATTATTTTGCAGGTTATTAACCACTAAAGTTTCAGGAAGCTCGAGGGAGCTTGAAGCCCTCATTGATTGAGGACATGTTTTGGTGAGTCCAAATTTGTTTTCTGTGACTGAATAGTCATTTTTGACTAATTGTTATGCTTTGAACACATTGGGATAGGTTTCAGAGGATTTTGAGGACTTTTACAGGTGTTTTTGATAAAGAGAAGCTCAGTGAAGCTTATGGCCACATGTAGAAGAGGTCATGCCCGGATGAGCCATAATCCGTTTTCAGAGTTTTATTAGTCAATTTTGGGGTTTTTATGTATTCTGATCCCAATGGTATAGTCTGTTTTTCCATTGGAGTTGAGAAGCAGCTTGTAAAATAATCTTTGACAAATTAATCCCAGAGAGCCAAGTCCATTGATGGAGGCTCAAGGAGATGTAGCCCGGAGAGGGGTGAACTCCTTTATCATGTTGAATCCTGGAGAGCCAAGTCCATGGAGGCTCACATGTAGCCCTTAGAGAGGGGTGAACTCTTTATCATGTTGTTATTGTTGTGAGTTTGATGCATTTATTTGTTGCAAGTTATGTTGTCGTGTATTTATTTAAAGCACATATTTAACCATTAAAAACATTTTCTAACACATGAACATTTAAAGGAAGAAGCATGAACTTAACACACTTATCTTGCATATTTTAACACATGAAGCAAGGTCCTAAAGTTTATTTTTAATTATAGAGGGAGCTTTCATAGCATAACAAGTCAGCCTTCTATTTTCTGATAAGGTGGTATCAGAGCATAACTTTGTTTCACTCATGTGTTTACCATTGATAGCTTGAGAATTTAGTTGTTGGTAAAGGCAAGTTTTGTGTTGAAGTTTGATATCTTGCAAGGATGCAGGAAGCTTCAGATAATGATAGTTCTCATACATCTTCAAAAATCAAAGTTCTTTGACAAAGAGATGTTGGAAGGAGATTCTAACCATGAGAGATGTGATGGAAGATATATGTGAAGATAGAAAGGAGAGCATTGCCCTTGAAGAGCGTTGACACAAGAAGAGGAGAAAGACAAATTTTGAAAAGTTGCATGAGATGGAGATTCAACTCATGAGGCAAAGGAAACCCCTACTAAGTACATGCATGAACACAGGTATGTAATGTTAGTTTATCTTCAAATTCTCAAGATGAATGTTTTTATGTTTTTGAAAATCACACAAGAGTGAATAGGGTCCACATTGTTAAAATGGGCTATGAAGGTAGAGGTTTGGAAAGCATGCACAAGGCATTGTTGAGCCTATTGTTGTTGAAGAGAGACCTAAGTATTGTGGTCTTGGATATGAATCCAAGAGATGGAGCAAATTCCAAAGTTGAGGAGACAAGGAAAAAAGTTCCAAGAACAAATTTTGTTTCAAGTTCACCTCAAGAATTAGGTGAAAGTTCAAGAACTTTGTTGAAAGTTCAATCCCTTCAACAAAAGTTCTTGAACTTTTGTGGAAGGTTCAAACTCTTCGGCATGCAAGACTTGTGTTCAAGATGAATAGAAATGTAGTTGTGACAGTGATGATGATAAGGACATTGTTGTTGGTCTTCAAAGTAGATCTTGTAACTCTTCAAATTCTCCTCTTTGAGGAGGTGAATGTTTAAGGTATAATTTTGTTTATCATTTAGTTGCTTTTGATTATGTTAAAGTATGATAAATTTTAGCGTAAAAATGGAAGAAATAATCAATGTACATATTGTGGTTTATATAACCCTCATATTTCAAAATGTTGGAAACGATTAACCACTTTCAGGGAAATTTACAAGCAAAGACATTTGCAACATGAAAAGAGGATGAAAAGATTTGGTACCATTGTCGTATGGGGTCATCTCATTGACCAATGTTGACATTGCATCCAACCACCATCCACATCATGAGAAGCTAATTTCTGGCTGTAAAGATTGGCAAGAATGGAAGAGATTCCATCATTGATGTGTGTCAAGATGATTCACAAGAAGACTTATTTTCGTTAAAAATCACCGCTGAGTTGGCTTTCTGGTAAGAAATTGAAGGATTTCGAGCCGTAGCGTTTGGTATTTTCATTGTAGATGCATATTTCTGAATTTCTATATGCATTTGTTGAGAGTATGATGTGTTTAACATTATCATAATCCTAGAGATACAAGTCAGACAGAATGCAATTGAAGGGCATTTTTAATAAGCACAACTGGCCAAAGAGGATGTAAAAGATGGGTATGATGTTTATTTGTTACAGCCATATATATTTTTAATATTCAGCTCTTATGTACCCACATTGTTTGGGTTTATGCATTTATGTTTGTACTTGAAGAAGAGTTGAAGAGTCATGCACATGCATTTGGTTTTATGTATGTGTAAGCAAAGGAACCTCGTGATAGTTTATCATGAATGGCTTATGATTGTAACATGATTGTGCATCGCGTTTGCTCTGACTGTCATATTGAAGGTCGATGTTTCAAATGAGTCCGCATCGGGTGTCGATAGTTGTCTTGACAACTATGTTGTATCGATCATGTTTTTCGAATTTGTGTTTAGTCGATGGTGTTTTCCTGCATCTTGATTTTGAGTACACCAAGATACATGAAAACACCATGTGCTTTGATGAAGCACAATATGCGACAGTTTTCTTGAAGAGAAAAGACTTTATTGGCATCATTTTCACTTTGTATAAATTTGTTTTCAAGATTGATGGTTTTCTTGGCTTGTGACAAGATGTCGCAGAAAGTTTTTGCTCTATTGGAGAGTTGATTATGTTGACGCCAAAGAGTTCACAAGAGGGACTTGATTTCTCATGGAAGGTTGGTGCCTTCCGCTATCAAATGAGAACAGTGGGTCAGCAATAGCAGCCAGGGAATAGTGGTTGAGGGACATAGCTAGTTGCGGTGCAAGGCATGTCAAGGTATACAGGTGATTATTGAAAAGGCTTTTCAAGTAGAATAAATTGATAGAACTTGAAAGAAGAAGAGTATTGAAGCTCAGCTCGATGATTGTAAGATTTTGTGGGTCCAAATCCTTTCAATGGGAAGGCATGATCAAACCGACCAGGTGGGTCACCCAGCCCAAAATCTAAGTTCTCGGAATTGGCCTCGTACGAATGGAGAGTAGGCCTCGGCTATTAATAACCCAACACAACTTGTTTCACCTCAAACTGACATCGAAGAGAGAGATATCGCCATTCTGCTCAATAGTCAACAGGTAAAAGGATGCCGACCGGTGTTCATCCATACAAAGTGACATGGAAAGACCATACGCCGATGTGGAAAGGTCATGACGATCGTGAGCGTCGATGTGGCATGTGGTGATGTGGCATTCATTTATTGGTAGATGTGGACGAAGCAATTTTTGACACGTGGCATATTTTTGGGTGAATATCATGGTTCCATGTGGCCCAGTGTTGGGCTGCCATGTGGCACCTTATAATTTGATGGTTGGTCAAAATATATTGATCTCGTGGTTCCACCCTCGGACCTCTAATCGGGTGTAAATATTTGGCAATGGCCACCCTACCTGCGTTCCATACATTGTTTCTTATGAACTATATGTTTTGTAAATTATATATGTTTGATTTATATGTATGTCAGCGTGGTCAGCTTAGCCCCGGCCTGTGGTTTTGTTATATTACATATGACCATGCTATAATATTTGAAATGAGAGCTAATATAATGGAATGGAGCCCCGAATCACATGGGTTATATATGAATTACGTCCTATGTGAAATGGCGTGTGGGAATTTGTGTTGTCAATGGTTTAAGCCCACGGTTCGATTGTGTTGCATATGACCACAACCAAGAGATTGGGGGAAGTTGGAACAGTTTCACCGCTTTATCTTTTTCTATAGAGCGGTCATACATCCCCTCACGTACCCGAAAAGGAAGCAAGAATGGGCGCTACCATAATCGCCCTACAGCTTCACACCATTGGCACTAAGGTAATCTTGGGCATAGGGTTTGTGCTTAAATACATGTGTTCTCGGGTTCACCGTAGAGGAGGTGCTTTGCCAGAACCAGAGACAGTCAAGCTTGAAGGAAGAGAATGGCAGGAGGTTTATCTTCTTCATTTTTTTGGCGAAATGAGGTGCCGAAAAGGCCCAACTAGGGGTTTTGGACGCTCTGAAGCCATTGGCGCTATTTTTATAGCCATTTGAAGACTTAATTTGCAGGTTTTAACCATTGAAGTTTCATAGTTCAGTGGGAGCTTGAAGCCTCATTGATTGAGGACATGTTTGCGGAGTCCAAATTTGTTTTTCTCAGACTCCAATAGTCATTTTCTTGGATTAATTGTTATCCTCCTCAACACATTGGGATAGATTTGTGAGGATTTTGAGGACTTTGCTAAAAGTGTTTTTTCCAAAGAGAAGCTCAATGAAGCTTATGCAATACATGTAGAAGAGGTCATGCCCTGATGAGCCATGATCCGTTTTTTGAGTTTTATTAGTCATTTTTGGGGTTTTGGTGTATTCTGATCCCAATGGCATACCGCTTTTCCATTGAGTTGAGCAACAGCTTGTAAAAGAAACTTTGACAAATTAATCCTATATCAAGTCCATTGATGGAGTTCAAGGAGATGCAGTCTTATGAGGCGAACTCCTTTATGTTGTTATTGTTGTGAGTTTAATGGCTTATTTTCTGCAAGTTATGCTGCTAAGGTATTTATTTAAAGAACATATTTAACCATTTAAAAGAACATTTTCTAACACATAAGCATTTAAAGGAAGAACTAACACATAATTTATCTTGCCATTTTAACACATGAAGCAAGCGTCCTGTGAAGTTTATTTTAATGAAGTTGGGAGATTATGAGCATAAATTTCTCCAAGTCATTCTTCTATTTTCAGATCAATATTTAAGGAGACGATTGCCTTGCAAGTCGACGGAAGGGGATAAAATGGGCGATTTAACTAATTTATCCACCACTACCATGATGGAATCATTCTGCTTGGTCGATGTTGGTAATCCGTTGATGAAGTCCATGGAAACAGCTTCACTTCCATTTCGTGATTGGTAGAGGTTGTAATAATCCTCACTGGTGCCAAGAATTTTAACCTGCTGGCATTTATAGGCACTTAGCTAAATAGTTATCTATGTCTTTCTTTAACCCAAGCCAATAGAATTGTTTCCTAGTGGTCGATCATCTTTTGATATCCCGAGCACTGCGATATGGTCTCTATGTAGTTCATCCATTATGAACCTCTTCAAGTTGTCACAATTTGAAATATACAACCTATCGTAAGTTAGCAGGCCTCCATATATCATCCGGTAGCCTTCATACTTTATTCTTGGTTCTGGTTCCGTGCATTTATAGGTCACTGGCCTGAAGAATACTGCTTTGTGCATTCTCACTTTCTTTGACATTCATTCACGTACTCATCACGCCAGTGAATAGTTTTCATACTTCGCTTAAGCGGCATCGCCCACCATATTCTCTTTCCTTTTAACATGTTTGATTTCAAAAACAAACTCCACTAAGGAGGGCCATCCACTCCAGCTTTGTTCCTGCATTGAGATTTGGTTGGTCAAACAAATATCAATCCACGCTGGTCTTTCATAAGTACAAATTTCCTTCCCGTGAGGTAATGTCTCCAAATTTTTAAGGCAAAGGCACTATGGTCGCCAGCTCTAGATCATGGGTCACATAGTTGACTTTATGCTCATTCACCTTTTGGGATTCATAGTAGACTATACTTCTCTCTTTCATAAGGACTCCTCCATTCTTCCTTACATGCATTTTTGCACACGAGGAAGTCATTTTCTGGATCAACAATCTTCAACACGGGTGAACTAACGTATGGTGTTTCGTGATTGAAATATTTCTTCACACTTGTGTCCATTTGATTGGAATAAACCAATCTGAGAACTTTTATAAATATCCTATAGTACCCCGCTAAGCCCATAAAGGATCTAATATCTAAAACGTCCTTCGGGGTTTATTCCATGATAGACCCGATTCGTCGATCTACTACTTACTCCTTCTTTTGACATGACATGGCCCAAGTAATGTATTTGCTTCGGAAAAGTCACACTTGCTAAATTTGGCATAGAGATGATGTTCTTATAGTACTTGAAGCACAAGTCTAATATGTTCTTCATGCTCTTCTCATTCTTGGAGTAAATTAATATATCGTCAATACAAACAAGTACAAATTTGTTCAATGCATTCTGTTTGTTACATTGTTCATCAAGCACATATAAAAGTGGCAGGGCATTGGTCAATCCAAATGGTACTACCACAAACTCATAGTGACCATATCTCGCCTTGGAAGGCGCTTTTGTGGATGTCTTCACCCTTGATTCGACTTGATGGTATTCAGATCTCAAGTCAATCTTTGAGAAGATAGCATCTCCAATTGATCGAACAAGTCATCAATCGTGGGCAAGGGGTACTTATTCTTGCGGTTACCTTTATTGAGTTGTTCATAATTCATACGGAGGGTACCGCCTTATTTTTTCAAAACATGACTGGTGCTCCGCGATGGATGCCATTCTGACAAATCAAAAGAGGTGCGACACTAACCGGATCTCCTAGATCCATCTATATTCAGATCAAAACACACCTAGAACATGACGCTTCCTAAGGTTTAGATATTGAATTTACTAACTAAAGAGGGATGAGCAACATACCATTTAAATGTCGCCTTCTCTCGCCATTTTCTATCCTAGTCTGCTTTCAATGCTCACACAAAGGGTGAACTTGAAAGACGAACTCAACCAAAGTGATAGCAATAGCATAAACTCATGAGCAACCTTATGTATGTGATCAATGAATCATTCAATAAAACACAAATGTTTTATAGGAAAGAATCATATTATCGATCATATTAAATGTAGAAGAGAGACTACAACCATAGCCTTGATGTCGTAAGGTCTCTTCCAACCTTCATTCGTTCCCTACAATAATTTCTTTCTTTCTCCAAGGATTCTCGGTATTCATGGATCCGGAGATAGCTACCACAATCTATCTTGACAAAGAAAATCTCAAAGACACCCCAACCAAGCTAATAATTCCAAGCCAACCAAAGCTAACGCTTTCCATGAGAGAACCTCTCCTTTTATAAGTTGGAAGGTGATGGCAGAGGAGGTTAGGATGATCCCACTAAATCATGAGAGCGCAGTAAGATCCAAACCATTCATATGCCACGTCACCATGGAAGTTTCTCTTTCCAGAAGATTCGAGAAAACGCTTTATTTTTCCCACGTAGGCATTCTCGCACCCTATAGATAACTCTTCCACTAACATCTTCGGCACCTAGTTGGCGGTGCAACTCGCGAGAATTAGCATTCTCGCGATCTCCCCTATATAGCAACTCCGCGAACTTCCTTTTAACGTATTTTACAGGAAATGCAACTTCTTTTCGTGAGTTCTTCTACCTTCTCTCTTTAGGAACTCTCAGCCATCAATTCTCTCAAGGCAAAAGTATAGTTTACATCATTAACTATCATAGGGATGAAAAAAATAATGTGTAATGGAGAGCTCCCCAAAAGTATGAAGTTAGAATGAGTGATAATGAAATACTTGGTCGATGTGTGTAGGGGATGAATATCGGTTGGAAACCCCAACAAACAAGGAAATGTTGTACAATAATATATCATCACTGGTAGGCATTCCCATACTCGTATCAAAATGACTCAAAGCATAAATGATGACATGTGAAGATCCATGTCAAGTAATACAGTCATGGCCACCAAACATACATCAGGATCCATGCCATTATGAATCAAATCTCAACATAGCCAAATAAAATACACTGCGGATCTATGTGTTAAAGACTCAAATTTGAACATAGTCATCTTAGACATACAATGTGGATCTCTCTCGCGAACAATACATTGAATATACTCCAACGCAAACCTAGATCTGTCAGAAAATATATAGGGTCTTCTATCTCCACACACTCTATAGTACAATTAATCTAACCATGTGAATACATGTGCTAAAGCTCTAATGATGGTAGAAACCACTTGATTACCGGCCAGTGATATCAAGCACAAGTGCGAGGAAATCACCATTAATGTTAATGACTCCCAAGGTACTCTCGCACAATCCAATGAATGAATCAATGAGTCGTAGGTCGAACACTGACGGAATCTTCATGGGTCAATAATGAAAACCACTGTCGAAAAGCGAGCAGGAAACCCCGCCATTGAGTCATGCAGTTCCATACCAATTAGTTTCTAAGTCCAATTCCTCGGATAATGAGTTGAGTTCGACAGGAAAAGACTGGCCATAGGAGGACCTTAATGGTCAGCCTTCATTAAGGACATGAAACAAGTAACAAGATTTGATGTAGACGAGTAACAAGTGCGATTCATGACTGACTCAAGGATGGTTGATGTAATAGAAGGATTAAGGACTGTAAAATGGCCGATGCAATAGAAGGCTTTAAAAACTGCAGAAATGGACGACACAATAGAATGATTTATGGGTTGAAATTCTCTTTGAACAAATTGACGACACAAAAACTGTCTTCGAAAAAATGACTCAACAACAGGAATCACAAACCAATTTGAAATCTTATAAAGGAGCATGATCAAGAGACAAGAGGATTTTTCCAACCTAGACACAAAGCGAAAGAAAGGGTGTCATGTTCAAAAGTGACTCTTCTGAATACGTGTTTAGACATACCTTTTCCAATTTCCCCCACCATTTCCGGGCGAAAGCAATTCCTTGCTTTTACGCTAAGCTTGAGGAGGATAACATATTCTTGTTGATGTAATCTCATCCTTTGGATTTGTCCTTCGGCGCATGTCTAACTAACACTAGGAAGGAGTGGTTCGTCCCATATGGGCCTTTTGATGTTTATTATTTAACTTGTCCAAAAGAAAGAAAAACTCATGGTTTTTCATGTTTGAGAGTTCCAAAACACTTAAAAGAGAATCCTCTCAGTTCCTTTTTCAGAAGTAGTCTCGATGAGACTGAAAAAGAGAGAAACTATCACTCAACAGACATTTTCTTCAAATACTTTAACGAGCTGAGAAAATAACAAGGCCTGGCCGAAATTTTTCATGTTTTAGAGAGTCCGAAGAGCTTAAAGGAACTCTAGGGGTTCCTTTTTCGCATAACCTTTATGAGTCCTGATAAAGTGATAAAAGTATACTTGGTTACATTCATTGATTTACGAAACGAAAAAGGAATACTGTCAACTTTATTCTCATGTATTTATGAGCATGAAAGAACAAAGACCAAGCTCTGGATTGTTTTCATTTTTACTAAAGCTTTTAAAACTAAACAAACCATGCTTGGGATAATTTTAATTTTTACACAAGCTAAAAACTAAACAAAACTATGCTTGACCTAGTTTCATTTTTACACAGCTTGAACTAGAGGAAACTATGCTTGAGGTAGGTGGTTTCATTTTTACAATGTTGAACCATAGAAAACTATTGCAACTTCCAACGATAACACAGGGATGGCTGGTACTTAGCCCCGCTTTAAGAGTTAGCTGCTTAGCCTCAGTTTAAGAAGGCTAGCAAAATTTCAACTTCAGCATGAGTCCACAGTCGAAATAAATTTCAAGCCAAGCGTTTCATCCAACTGCAAAGGAGAATGAAATGAAGCTTCAAATACTAGACGAAGGACTTGACTCAAATAGAGAGGGGGAAAACTATTTCATTTTTTAACGAGCTTGACACAGAAAATAGAACTATGCTCGTAACCTCTATTTCATTTTTTAACGAGGTTGCCTCAGAGACGCAAAAACTATCCTCGTGTGGTTTCATTTTTTAATGAGCTTGAAATCAAAAAACCATGCTCAAAGACCTTTGTTTCATTTTTTAACGAGGTTGCCTCAGAGACGCAAAAACTATCCTCGGAACCTTTGTTTAATTTTTTAACAAGGTTGTCGCAGAGACGCAAAAACTATCCTCAGAAACTTCTTGATCATGGATTCCAAGAGGACAATGCTCCAGAATGACACCATGTCAAGGGACAAAACTCAGTCATGGATTCCAAGAGGTCTTCACTGGAAGGAAGAAACACACTCTGGAAGGACACCATGTTGAGGGTCGCGATAGGAGTAAAGAGATCAGGCTCTAACAACCCTATCGAAGAGATCACCATGTCAACTACTGGATCTAAGTTATCAGAAGTCGAATCCATGGGAAACAATGCCACATAATTGACCTGTGGCGGGGGAGATACTATCTGCATATAAGAACCATTTAGGGAAGCAATCCAGGCGGGGTCAATGAATGAAGGTCGATCAACAGTCACAAACCGTCCATCGTGAAGGAAAGATATCACACAAAAAAGAGTAGACACAATAGCTTTCATGGCATAGACATAATCTTTCCCAAGGAGTAAAGAAAAATCCAAGGGGTCTTGGACTACCATGACGTCAATAAAGACCGTTTTCCCTCCCAGAGTTACAAGAAACTGAGGAAGGGTCCCTAAAGGTTGACTAGTTCTTCTGTTAAAAGATAACAGATTCTGTGTAACCGATGCAAGTGGAGGATAACCCAAAGCTTTCCAAGAAATAGAGGACAAAATACTAATGGATTCACCTTCATCTATCAGTGTCTGAGGAACATCTCGACCACAAACCTGTACTGTAATCTGTAAAGGAATGTGAGAGGGAAGAGGAGGTCCAGTTAGCACACCCCAATCAAAACGGATGGCCTCATTACTTGGAGGGGGTCCTACATTAGAAGGAGGAATACCCCTCGGCACGGGAGATTCTGCATCAATGATAAAAATGTGGGAAGTATCAGTTTTACTCTTGAGAGGGAGAGTAGGATCGACCGATGGAGAGATCAGATCGACCACTTGAGTTTCATTCTCCAAAGAGAGAATGGGGTTGACAGATGGAAACGGATCGACCGCTTGGGTTTCACTCTATGAGGGGAGAGTGGGATTGACCGAGGATGGTATTGAATCAACCACTTTGTCAAATGGTTCAACTAAGGACGTGACCAGATTGACGTCATGATCAACCAGATTGATCGGTGAAGGGACCAGAGTGATCATTCTGTCAACTATTGGAGGGTTGAGAGAAAGCTTACGGTAAGTAGCTGGAAGTTGAGGTTGTGAAACAGTCATGTCTTCTAGTAATTTAGAGGCTTCATCCATATGAGGACAAAGGTGAGTGAGATGACTCCCTTTGCATAACATACACATGAACTTGACTCTACTTTTCTTATTCCCAACCGTATCATGACTGGTTGATGGCGGGTTGTCAGCATGTTGTTCATAGGCTAACGATGTGGGTTGGCGAGGATGTGTAGACCATACTTCTATAACCTTGGGTAGACCAGGGAAATCCTTAAGAAGATGGTTACCCTTACAAAGCTTGCAAGGGTACTTGGGATTACGGGTTGTTTGGGTGATCTTGACATCATCAACACTCCCAACACGAGTAACAGTAACTGGTTGTTTTCCAACATGTTTGACAGTGGTTGGAGGTTTTGCCCCTTGTTTATCTTTCTTATTCTTATTCACCAGGTTACTAGCTTCAGAACTTTCACCCGACGAGGAAGATGAAACGGAAGGCGACATTGCAAGTGAAGAAGGCGAAGAAGACCTTACTGGTAAAGAAGGTGAAGGATCAACATGAGGTTGATTCTCTTAGGGGGAAGTGCTTGTGACTGAATCACTAACTACATTTGAGATTACCTGAGTGGAAAACAACCATACCGGTAATCCAATAGTGAGTCCTGGAAGGCTCAAAGTAGTGATGTGAGGAGGACCAATGTTTCCATAAGAAGGAAAAACAAAAGGTTCCCCTGGAGCAGGGGTTCCTTCATTGGTCATTTCGAGAACGAACGCTATTAAATAAATCCAACCTAGAGTCCACTAGGGAGAACAAACAACACACGCTAAAAATCTAGGAAGCAAGCAAACAAACAAAACCTTCTCACAATGAACGCACTAGTTGGTGATGAAATCCAACGTCGCAGGAACAATGTAAGAAGGGGCTGAGATAGAGTGGGTGGAAAGTTACGTTGATGACCTGCTTAATAGACTTACACCCTGGTACAAGCTCCCACACATAATCATGGGTATACCCTCCAAGGAGCTCGAGTGAGTTTGGCCAACGTCAATTCCAGGTACTGTGAAGACTTTCCCCTCCACAGTCACCTTGTGTAAAGACCCTAAAGAGATAGGCCACTAGGGTTACCACCGACAACAATAAATCCTGGGGGGACAGTCGACAGTCTGATCCATGTGCAAGGGCAGGGTATCATGCCTGAAATCAACTTGAAAGGCTTCCACTCATCACTGTGGGTATACCTCTCAAGCGACCCCCCATAATACACGTAATCTCTACACCAAGACCAACAAAGCAGGGTGAGTAACTCTGCTAGTCTCAATGAAACCTCATGATTGACCCTTGTGTTAGAAGGGCTTCCCAGGACAAAATGTAATAAGTGGATTTAACCACTCCCTAACTCAAGATTCTATGTTTGTTTGCATCTTTGGAAAGTTATCTTTCTCACCTATTCCAAAGCCCTAAGACTAATCTAATGTAGGTTTGCTACCAGAAAATATAAAAATGTATAATCAATTTTTATAAGCGCTTTATTTTATGGCTGTTGTTACTCAAAATGAAGATGGCATGGACAATATGGTGTTTTGACCGACTCAAAAATTATGCAAAGATATGAAGATGAAATCTTTTCATTTCGATGAAAGTTATGCTACGAGAAGGAGAAAACATTTATCATTCCCATATGCACAATGTCCCAAAATAGATTAAACTCATCAATATCAAGATTCTCAAGAAATTAGAAAAAGGTACTGAACACCAATGCACAATTCATGGCCCCCCTCGGCCATGAGGGGGAAATTTTTTCATAATTTAAGATCAAAAAATGCCAAGAATCATGCAATTTCGCTACTCCAAATGCAAGGATGCCCCCAATCTAATATAAAGCAAGAAATTAAATCTTTTTGTTTCAAAAATTTCACTAAAATAAATAATGAACTTTCTTAAAACAAAGAAACCCAAACTAAAAGTTTTCTTTTAAAGTGAACTATTCAGAAGAAATCTGGTCTTTCCCTAAACAATTCTAAAGAAAACACATGCTTTGTAATTGAAAGACACTCAAAGAAAGAGACTAATCCTTCAAAACCAAACAAAGCAAACATGGATAAAAGAAACTCAAAGAATGTCAAGAAGACTGTAAATAGATCAATATAGGCTCCAAAAGTTCAATCCAGCTGTTCAAAGCAAAACTGGGCATCAAAAAATGACAAGACCCAATCCAAAAAAATTTACAAACAAGTTCGCAGGTTGGCAGTGTATTACAGTGCGAGAATCAAAGATTCTCGTGGGCTGAACAAAGGTTGACTGGGAGGGGTTCGCACTGGACTTAACACCAGGGTGCGAACTCAGGTGTTTCTCGCAGGCCACTAAAGGGTACAGTGAAAGAATTCTTGTAAAAAAGAAAAAAAAATGAAAAAGGACTAAATATGAGTGAACTTTTAGATCCAGAGAGCCTAGATGGATCTCCCACAGACTCAGAGACCAGAAAACAAGAAATCAAAGCAAGGGAAACTAGACTAACTAGGAAACAATCCTCTCCTTAGTGGAGTCGCCAATTTTGTTATCAGACAAATTGGTAGGTGCAAACACTAACTTATCTCCCTAGATCCACCTAGATCTAGAACAAAACACACCAGAACATGACACTTTCCTTAAGTTTTAGATATTGAATTTACTAACTAAAGAGGGATGAGTGACATACCGTTTAAATGTCGCTTCCTCTCGCCATCGCCATCCTA
>SNQJ01S0183727.1:0-18959 GCA_010110895.2 Picea sitchensis | reverse complement strand
TCTCCCAGTAAGTTTCCCACCAATGTTTGACATGAAGGAGAGATTTAAGGAGTGTGACGGTGATCTTTTCTTTGTCGGAAAAATTGTGAACAAAGAAATAACCTTCTAGCAGAGTTAACCATTTTTCTAGGGCTTCTGCATCTATCTGTCCTTCAAATATAGGAATATCAAAATTAACTTGTACATTGAAAGGTGAGGTGCCTCCAAAGGGGCCACTTGATGAATATGCACTTGATTCTATCAATAAACATTGAAGGATGTGGGAAAAATTCTCCATCATTTCATCCCTCTGTTGTGTGAGAGCTTGCTCAAGCAACAGATTGATAGGATCGTCTGCTCCGTCATTTTTCTTTTCTTCCACCATTGAGGGTTTATTGGGTGTGAGAGACCGATTGTCTTCAAGAGAGACAATCTCAAGACCCAACTTTCTATAAGCAAACCTCGTCGGGGACATGCACTAAAAAAATGATCAAGAGCAGCTTGCTCTGATACCACTGATCCGGATTATTTTTGGCACGAAATGATATCAGAGATATAATAAAGAAATGCACAGATATATCGTAGATATTCAATAATATAATATAAATGTATCAAAGATGCAACCATAAACACAGATATACAGTAATACATTATTTCTATTAATGAAGGAAATGTACAGAGACTGTAAAAATACAGAGTGAAAGACTCGCTAGAATGGTGGCAGCTTATCTCTGAGAAGAGATGTGACGGCTACTCGCATTTGCAAGAAGATGATTACAATGAGGATCTGAAGGCATTTTTAGAATAATAAGGAATTCCAAAAACCCTAGACATCCAAAAACCTAACCCTAGGAGATGAAGCGCCAAAAGTCATGTGGGCCCAGTTTGGGTAATTGAGTACATCAACTTCCCGGTGTCGTAACTTTTGCATACGATATCCATTTTAGGTGTGTGATAGCTCATTGGAAAGGTATCATCGAGGAGATTCCTTTTGTGGGATCAATTATTAATTCATCTATCTTGAGAACCTTTATCTATAAAAACCTTCATTTGGACCCTCAAAATGGCCCCGGAAGTTAAAACCTGCTAAAAATAGTAAATTGCCAAAATTGCCAGAAAACTATTTTGAGCCAGTCAAAAAAGGAGGGTGGCCACTGAGATCCACCTGAATCATCTGCCTCCACACAACCTCTATATTTTTATGGCCAAGATTCACTTCGGGAGTTCAGGCTTCGAGAGTTTTCTTCTACTTGATCGCGCTATCCTCCAAAGTGCCATATATCCAAAGTGAGAGAGTTGTTACCGTGTGTCCTCATTGATGGATGAAAAATATTCACTTTAGGACTTCGTGTAATTATTTATCTAGTGCTTCAAAAACCTTATGGAGTGCTAAGTTTCCAAAGTGAACAATCTACCTCCACATGTCCTCGTTGATGGATGGTCCAGATTTACTTCAGGACTTTGGGTGTTCAGGCTTCGGGAGTCCTTTACTCACTCAACTCTTCTTGTTTCCTCCCAGAGTACGAGATCGCTTGACACATGTCCCTTGCTTGAAGATCAATGACCATGAGTTATTTCAGAGACTCAAATCGCTCTGTCTTTAATTTCCTTCCTGATCCTCGCAATGACTCCCCACCGTTGATCTCTCTCCAATGAAATATGACGGTCGTGACTTAATATTTGCTTAATCTGACGGCTGAAAATTGAACCCATTTGTTTTCTTGTATTTCAAGATTGACATGGCCTTCTTTGATTCGCTGTCAATTCTGCAGAATCTTACCAATATTTCAAAATATTTTTCGAACCTTGTAACATACCCTGCCACCCACAGGCCAGGGTATGCTACCTTCAAGACCACCCTTGGAATTCTTTCACTTACTGATACCTTTTTAAATTAATAAGGATGGATAAAAGAAAAGATCTAACAACATGAAAGACAATAACCAACAAGCATGCATATTCTAAAGATTTAATTAAATGATAAATAAATACATAGCGAAATACATTCATATACATGTAAATAATACCATAATAGAGAGCACTTATCTTTATAAAAGAAGACACCAACTGGCTGCAGACCAAGGACATTCCACCCAACCATAGACACTACTTTTCCAGATCTCAACAATAATGTCACCCCCGGGCCAGGGCTATGAATCCACAAGGATGGTTCCAGAGTGTTACTTGGCTTCCCAAACCAGTCATCACTCAATCTCTCACAGGATTTCCCAACACTCACAACAAGCCAAGTACCCAGCTCTCTTCTACCCATCTTGCACCACCCAAGAGAATGGAACCCCATCCTTCTCTTCCATACAATCCCTCAGGCAGTCCCTCTCCTTCCAGGGCTCCAGCACAACTGGTCCAGAATCTCCATGCTGGAATTCTCAGGACTCACATCTATGAACAAAGTTGGACATAGACCAATGCATCTTAGACATCCAGGCCTTAAGTCATGGCTAGATTACACCAACGACATCTACGACCAACAATACCATGGCTACTCTTCAACAGTTTGTTTCCCTCTCCCCATGCCAAGACATGGATGATGAAGGATGAATGAGTGATAGGTAAGAATGTAGTGAATGAACAGGTGAGTAAGTGAGTGGACCAATGAACCAGTGAATGAGAAAATGAGTGAACCCCCTAATCAGACTAGGGGAGGGTTTAAGTAATTCCTGGGGAATCAAGAACATCCTAGCCTCCCCCCAAAGAAGCTCACGTAACTGATCCACTCCTGTATATAAAAGGGTAATTAAAAATAAGAAATAAGCATTTATCCCCTCAAGACCCCTCTCTTGTGCAATCACATCCCCCTATAACTCTAGTCCTTATCCATCTAGCAGCCATTGATGTGTTTATTACTAATAATGATAAAAACATTACATTTCTTAGGCACACTAGCTTATTTTAATTGTTTGGCCCCTCCGGCCTCTTGAAAATTAAAAAAATACATTATTTAATATGGGGCTCTAAACCTGGGGTGTTACATCCCCTCCCCCTTATTTTGGTACTATCCTCAGTGCATATACAAAATATAGATCAAAATCTCAAAATTTATTCAAAAATATGTGGGTACTCTGCCTACATGGCATATTCATGCTCCCAAGTAGCATCTTCAAGACCGTATCAAGTCCAATGAACTTTTACCAGCTCTATAACTCAATTCTAGAGCATTTTGACCTTTCTGTCTAATACGCACACTGGATGGACCTGAAATTTTCCCTCTGTCTCTACCTGAATCAAATGCCAATCAATAACATGGTTAGGATCATGTACATATTTCTTTATCAAAGAGACATGAAATACATTATGCACATTCATGGAAGCAGGCAATGTAATCATGTATGGAACTGGCCCTATTCTGTCCAATATTTCAAATGGACAACAGAATCTACCTACCAGCTTTGTACAACTACCCAATTTCAAAGAGATTTTCTTGGGATTCACTTTCATATGTACATGCTCCCCTAATTGAAATTCTCTAGCTGTCATGTTCTTATCTACATAAAATTTATGTCTATCCTAAGCTACCTTTAAATTTCACTTGATCTTAACCATCTGGTCTTTCATATCCTTGAGCAACTCTACCCCAAGTACCACTCTATCTGTTGGGTTGTCCCATCTCACTGGAGTATTGAATTTCCTACCATACAAGGATTCAAATGGGATCATTCTCAATGAAGCTTGATACCCATTATTATATGAAAAATCAACCAAGTGTAAGTAATCTTCCCACTTAGATGGATTATCCATGACATAAATTCTCAACATATCTTCAATTACTCGGTTGACCCTCTCTGTTTTCCCATCTGACTGTGGATGTTATGTTGTGATAAAGTTTATATTTGTACCAAATACTTTAAACAACCCCCTCCATAAATTGGAGGTAAACTTTGTATCTATGTCCAAGACAATTGTCCTAGGTATCCCATGCAACCTATCAATCTCCCTCATGTAAACCTCTGCATTATTAGTCAATGTATGTGTTGTTTTTACAAGAACAAAATGAGAAGCCTCTGTTAATTTGTCAACCACTACCGTGATTGAATCATTTTTTCTTTTTGTTCTGGGTAATTTAGTTATGAAATCAATGTTTATCTCTAGGATTGGTAATGGTTGCAGCAAACCCATTGGGTGCCTATGCCCAACCTTCACCTTCTGACATTCCATACATTGAGCGATGTAATCAGCAACATCCTTTTTCATTCCCGGCCAAAATAATTGGCTTCTTATTGCTGTAATCGTTTTCTGGTAACCGGGATGTCCATCATAAGGAACATCATGCATTTTCTTCAATACCAATTTCCTTAGTTCTCCAGAACTAGGAACATAGATTCTATTCTTATGCATAAGTAATCCATCTTCCTTTATCTCATACTCCTTTATTTTTTGTTGTACATCTCCTTGTTGTAAGTTTTCCTTTATTTGTAAGTAATGTTGATCTGTAACAAGATCATATAAAATTTTGTTCTTCAAGTCTAATTGATACATACTGACAACAGTAGTATGCATGAAATGCACTCTTCTACTAAGTGCATCGACAAATTTATTCTCTTTTACTTTGATATGCTTGATATCAAGGTCATATTCACTTAAAAATTGCAGCCATATTGTTTGCATGGCATTCAAGGTTGGTTGTTCAAAAAGATACTTCAGGCCAATGTGGTCTATCCTTAATTCAAATCTCTTCCCCATGAGATAATTCCTCCACATATTCAAGTCCTGGACAATGGTAGCAAGCTCCAATTCATGTGTGGCATAGTTCCTCTCATGTTCCTTAATATTTTTGGACTCATAACCAATGACATGTCCATTTTGCATGAGGACTCCCCAAAGTCCTTCCTTACATGCATCTGTACATTCCACAAAACTCCCATTTGGGTCAACAATCCTTAACATAGGTGCACTAGTAAGTAATTCCTTCAACAGATTAAAATTATCTTCACACTTAGGTGTCCATTCAAATTTAGTTCCCTTATTTTGCAAAGAAGTGATGGGATGAGAAATCTTAGAGAACCCTACTATGAACTTTCTGTAGTAACCAACTAATCCCATAAAAGATCTGACTTCTGAAACATTTTTGGGTGTTGGCCATCCTCTAATGTCTTCAATCTTCTTTGTATCTATTGATATTCCTTGCTCTGAAATGATGTGTCCCACGTAATGGATCTTCTTTTGATAAAAAGAAAACTTACTCAGCTTGGCATACAACTAATGTTATCTCAACACTTGCAATACCAGTCTTAAGTGATGTTCATGATCCTCTTTAGACTTGGAATAGACAAGTATGTCATCCAAGAATATTATGACAAACTTATCCAAATAATTTTTGAATATGTCATTCATTAAGCACATAAAGACAGTTGGTGCATTGGTCATTCCAAATGGCACCACTACAAATTCATAATTCCCATACATGGTTCTAAAGGTTGTCTTATGAATGTCTTCTTCCTTGTTCTTTACTCGATGGTATCCTGACCTCAATTCAATTTTTGAAAATATATTTTCTCCTCGTATTTGATCAAAGAGGTCATCAGTTATAGGTAGAGGATACTTGTTCTTTATAGTATACTTATTCAGTTGTCAAAATTCAATATACAGCCTCAAGGTTCCATTCTTCTTTTTGAAAAAAATTATTGGTGCTCCCTAAGGTGAAACACTTGGATGTATGTACAATTTCTTAAAAAATTCCTCCAACTGCATTTGTAATTATTTTAACTCTGGTGTGCTCATTCTGTAAGGTGTTTTTGACACTGGGGAAACTTGTGGCACTAAATCAATTGAGAAATCTATCTCCCTTATTGGTGGCAATAATGGTATTTCTTGGAATACATCTTCAAATTCTTGTAGTACTGATAAATATTCAAGGCTTGGACCCTTTTTATTTTTTGGCTCTTCCACATGAGCTACATACAATTGACATCCTTTTCTAAAACATCTCTTCAGCTGTAAGGATGAAATCTCCCTAGAGATGGGTCTTGGAATTCCTTTCACAGTGTTTTGTTTTCCATCTCCATCAAGACAAGTAAATGTCTTGCTATGACAATCTAGGACATCATGATGCTTTTCCAACCAATCCATTCCAATTAGAATATCATAAGACCCCAAGGGTATGACATTCATATCAACACTAGTATTCACACCATTAAGACTCATGGAACAACTTCTGACCATATCATGGATTCTCCTTTTGGTTCTAGTGGCTAATTGAACCAAACTTGATTTTCCAAGCTTACTTTTCTCCAAATGTAATTTATCCACTATTTTAGGATCAATCTAACAACGAGTTGATCCCGAATCAATTAAAATAGCAACAGGCTGATTTATGATCTTAGCTTCCACCTCGATCATATTGGATTGGTACTCTTCTTGTCGATCATCTAAAGTTTCATAACTTCTTTCCATATCTTTGACAGTTGTATCCTCTTAGACGTTGTGCACAATCTTCATTATGTCCTTTCTGTGTGGGCAATCCTTGTACAGGTGATCTTCTTTGCATCCCCAACATTGGATTGGTGGTCTTCCCATTTTTACCAAGGAGTCTTCTTTCTTGGATTCACCCTTAGCATACTGATCTTGATGGTTTCTATTAGGCTCATTCCTATTGAAGGGAGGTTTGAATCCTTTCCTCCTCTAATTGTAATTCTCTTTCTTCTTACCCTTCCAAGATTTCTGCAGGGATTCTCTTCCCTGGCCTTGCTCATACAAGTATTTAGCCTTCCCAATGGCCTTAGTCAAGGTCTTGGGCTCATCATACCTAATATTTTCTTTATAAAAGGTCGACAGTCCACCTAGAAATCTTTGTATTTTCACATTCTCATCATTAATCAACCCGACATACTTTAACAACCCCAAAAATGTATTCTCATATTCTGCCATAGGCATGCTTCCCAGCCTAAGTTCAAAGAACTCCTACATTTTCTTGTCATAGAAATGATCTGATAGGTACTCCTTCTAGAAGTACTTCTTGAACTGATTCCAAGTGATCCTACTCTCAATAATATGTTCAACTTGCTTCAATTGATCCCACCACATTGTAGCTTTCCCATGTAAATGGTAGGTGGCAATTATGGCTTCTAGGTTTGATGAATAGTTATACAATTGAAAATTTTCTTGAGTCCAAGAAACCATGCCTCAACATCATCTTCCCTTTCTCTTCCAGCATCAAAGGATGGTGGCTTGAGATTCCTCAAATCTCCTTGCAAACTGTCAAATTCATGTCTTCTTCTTTGGTGCCTAACAAGAGACACCTCTAACTACTTATGGAATCTTCATATGTATAAAAAATTATTGTTGAGTAGGGAGGTGAGTGATGTCTATGAGTTCCACTAGCACTTCTTGAATAACCATCTCTTCCACGATCATCTCTTCTTTCTTGATACCTGCCTTCTTCCCCTTTCTTGGAGGCATTTGTTGGCCCCAGGTTGTTAAAGGAAGCAAATATCAAGGAGGAAAAGGTGAAATGCGAACTTCATGGAAGACACAATGACTGATACTGGGTCGAAGTGAGAAAAAGAGAAGAAAATACGGAGTGAAGCCCGAGAAAGAAATCTGTTGGATGAGGATATCAGGGATGATAAATAAGCAAGAAAGAGGGATCATGGACATGTCAGCAAGTGGAAAAATCTACCATTGGATGCTTTGGAGCACTGCGTGAGAAGGAAGGAAAGACAGGTTGGCGAAGCCTTGAAAATATGGGTCAAGTTGACCTATGGTTTTAGACATCTAGGGATTTGGTATCTAGGGTTTTGGACACCTAGGTTTCAGTCTAAGGCTGTCGATGAGATATTGTAATGTATAAATAGAGGTCAAGAGGACATGGGTCGGTTTTGTATCAAGATAGGTTGTCATTGTTGATGTGAGTGATTATTGTATTATGAGAGAGAAGTTCTAAGTGGGGGAGACTTCTGGTATTCTAAGATCTTCAGCTGGGTGTGAATATCAACCCTGCAGCTGGGTGCATAGGGAGGGAAGAGAAAGGGAGGAGAGGAAAATAGATCTTCTAGCTAAGAGCACAGAGAAGAACTGTATGCTTTACCTCAATATATTATAGCATAGTTTTTTGGACATAGCCCTAGAGAGAGGGTGAACCACGTATATTTTGTATTGTGTGTGATTTTTATTTGGTGTTTGTCATTGATATATTGCGATTGCATTATTAGTTTAGATCTGATAAGTGGATGTGCAGAATAGATCTAATTTGATAAGTGATATATGAATGTTGTGTTGTTCTTGTGCTAGATCCACTTGATATTCCCTTTGGTTGTAGACATCTCTATCCTGCAACCCCCTCATAACTGCTTCGGGTGAGAGTGCATCTACTTCGCAGGTGTTGCCGAAAGGGCCAGTAGTTAGGGCCTGTTGGTGCACTCTTGGAGATAAACCCTAGGTCTACCCCTGTGCCAACAAGTGGTTCTATTACCAGGACCAGATTCTTTTTAAGGTAATTTCAAGGTGGTTTCCATTGAAGACAGAGATTCAAAAGTGGATAGAGGATCAGGAGAAGGATTTTGCTAAAGCCCAGAATAAGAACCCTAATCTTATCACTGAGGATTGTCTAGAAAGAAATATCTTCACTGATATACATGAGATATTCTTTGGAGGGATCCATCGGGAGCTATATGTGTGGCTAGCTAGATTAGCTGATACCTAGTTCAAGATCTGATCCAGAATTCATGTGGTTTGGACGTCGGAGTTGATCAAGAAGGTCAAGAAATCTGATAACACTGTATCACGAGCAGTAGATCACTGGTTTGATAGTACCATTGGAGGGTACATCACAAATTTTTTTGTTGACAGGGTGGAGTCATACAACCAAGATGAGAGATATTTCTTTAAGGGACCGAGAGGAAAATTTCTACAATTCCTAAAGTTGATACTCGAGATGTTATTGCATGAAAAGAAGATCTTGAAGATACCGTAGACTGGATAGATCTAGAAAAGATAATGTTCAAGAATTCGGATAGAAACAACAACACAAAAGATGGACATACGCACAATGGGAGCCTATTCTGAGAGGTCCACCTTTCAAACCTGTTTAAGAAGAACTACGAGGTGGAGGGTTTCTACAATGGAGAAGAAGAAGATCGGATGGACGACGAACATTCAAAACCCACCGGGATAGAAGAAGGACAAGCTAAAGAACTTCAATGAGGATAACCTAAAAACTCAGAAACCTCGCAGACCATCGAAGTAAGTATTGTTATCCTTCCTGTTGATTCAGTCTTAAGAAACTAGAGTAATCCCAGTCACCAGAGCGTCTAGAGAACTATCCATAGTAGCCCAACACATATTCAGTCAGGAACTCTAGGAAGATCTATGGAAGATGAGATGAGGCTTCCTATCTTTAGGGGATATGGATCTGAAGATCATGATTAGCACTAGTTCCCATGTGAAGCTATATGGAACATTAAGAATGTCACAGATGAAGCTGTCAAAAGAACCCAGTTCAATGAAACTCTCAAAGATCGCACACTAAGTTGGTACATGAAACTTCTCCAAGGTCTTGAAAAACCTAAGCCACTGAATCAGATCAAGAACACATTGATTTCAATTTTCAAGAAACCTAAGTCAGAATCCCAATGTATCACAGAGATGAAAGAGATCAAGCAGAAGGTATTTGAACCTGTTTGGGAGTTCGATAAGAGATTCAAGACCTTAACAGGCCGATTAACTTTTCAGATCCCAAACGAGCAGGACAAGGAATGGTTCATTGTTGACCTTCTACCACACATCAGAGTTCCCCTGATGCAAAAGAAGATTGCTTCATAGGATGAGGCATTAGGGATTGCCATGAAGCTAGAATCATCCCCCATGGGAGAATCGAGTTCAGGTATGAGTCAGATCCTGAGTCAGATAACTAGCTTGTCTCTGCAAGTCAAAGATATGAAGAAAGACAAGGGAAACGATAAAAGAGAAGATATCTGGTGTGTTATATGTAGATCAGAAGGTCATGAAAAGGAACACTGCCCTTTATTCAATGAATATTTGGATTCTGGAGCTCTGAGCCCTTTGAAGCAAGTCACCTTACCTTGGTGCGAGGTATACAGAAACAGACATCATACTGGTGAGTGTTATTATATGCAAAAGTATGTTCATACACCTACAAATTTGTACTGTACATTCTGTAAGTCAGTAGGGCATGATGATAGGGATTGTAGGGCTTATGATCTCATGCATGAAAGGTCAAGAGACATATATAAGATCCAAGGCGAAGTATAGCAAGAAGGAAACACTATGCAGTACAACTCTCCAGGAAGAGGAAACTTCAATCCTCGCGGTGGATTCAGAGGATGAGGACAAGGAGGAGGAATGGTTCGAGGCCAATGATAGATCATCTATTATAAATGTGCACAACCTAGACACCTTGCAAGGGATTGTCAGAACCCTTGTACTACTTGCAACTACTGCAACTCATTTGACCATGTTATAGAAGATTGTCCTGTACTGCTAGCTAATCTTCAGGAAAGAAGAGGAACCCAGAAGAACCCACAAGTGCAATTGATATATGTTTAACCTCATGGAGAAGACCCTAGATTCATTGTTATAACAAGAGGAGGCATTGTTACAAGAGAAGATAGACTGAAACAAGGGAAGAATACATAAGATTTAGGAATCTGGAAAGCTACAGAGAAGACCCAAAATTTTGATGCAAGGAAGGAAAGACAGATGTTTGAGGAAGCTAGGAAAGAATTTAGAGGAAACCGAGGCTCTGCATCAAAGAAAAGACCATAATTGAGAGAATATGGAATGCCTTTGGCATTTGATCAGCCTTCTTCACCGAAAGAAGGAAAAGAGGTAAGCAAGCTCATGGAATTTTTATACACTTTTATTAAGTTGATTCAAGATGAAAGCGTTGTACAATAATTACAAAATTTAATCAGACAATATGAGAAAGGAAAGATAGATCCCTTACTAAATAGGGCAGTACACCAAATATGTAAGAAGAGAAGGACAAATAAGGAATTACATATGAATGCTCAAATAGGATAGTATGGGATAGACTATGTGGTCCTCGACCTAGGATCGGAGGTCAATGTCATAATGAAGAAAACTTGGGCACTAATGGGAAAACCGAAGCTGATCTATTCCCCTATCAGGATTAAGATGGCTAACTAGCAATTTTTCATCCCATTTCGATGATTGGAGCATGTCCCTGTGGACATTGATGGAGTAAGAACATTTGCATATTTTGAGGTAATTGAAATAGTTGATTACAGTTGCCCTTACCCTGAACTGTTAGGAATTGATTGGGCCTTCAATAACTCTACTATTGTTGAATTAAAGAAAAGAAGTATGAATTTTGAAGGATATGGCACCTTTAGATCTAGATCTAGATGAAAGTTAGTGATACACAGAACCCATTAGAGAAGAATATTGCGCATACGCACTAGAAAACATATACTAGCTAACATCCAGACAACATGATTACATTAATCCTACAACTGATGGGAATCTAATCTGGAGAAGTAACAACACATGCTCGTCAGACTTAGAAGAAACACTGGAGAACTAGAAGAACCAAATGTATGAATTATCTACAAGGAGATGTGCTAGATTAACCAGAGAAGTTCATTGGATCGAAACAACAGTAAGTTACTTACCCACATTTGATGGTCTAAATCCATTAGAAGCCTTCCTATCAAACTTTGAAGAAATTGTACCAACACAACAGAGGTTGTTGGCAATGATTGAGGCCTTGAAAGACACACTAGAAATATGGTAGGGGACACACAAAAGTAATATTACAAATTAGGTACAATGTCGTTCTGTGATGACAGTGTGATTCTCAACACAAGTAGAAGGCTGCGAAGTTCTCTACATAGGTCAAAGTTTCCCAAAGGACCATGTGCGAAGCTGTGAGGAAGCCTAGAGAAGCATTCCTCAAGAAAAATGGGTGCACAAATTCATTACCATGTTGGACACGACACTTATCAACTGGTACCTTCAAGCAGAACTACGCCTCATCACCATAGATTGGAAAGGTATGACTTAGAATTTTATAACGACATTCTTATTTGAAAGTCAATTTCCTTTAGTAGATCAAGCATTGCATATTGTGAGATAGTAAGTATTCAAGGAGGTATCCATCCTTTCCTTAGAACAAGAAGAGGATGAATGGACTGCGCCTCTCCAGAAACTGCAAGGTTGTTACAACATCAATACCGACGAAGACGATGATCCTAGGAAGGTGAACATCGTAGAAGCAGAGGGCCAGAGAGATGTGGAAGGACCAAGAGTCAAGTTTCCATTCATTAGACAACCAATCAAGATTAAGAAGGTCAATATTGGAATAGAGAAGACACCAAATCTTTCAAATGTTGGAGATTACTGGGATGCTTCTACCATTGATAAAATTATAGAAATGTTGCATGAATATCAAGACTTGTTTCCAACCAAGTTCAATGACATGAAGGGAATTAGAGGGCCTATGGGAGAGATGAGGATCCCTTTAAAACCATATGCTAGACCATTCAAATAGATACCTTACATATTGAACCCTAAATATAAGGAAAAAGTGAAGATTGAGCTTGATAGAATGCTAGAAGCAAGGATTATAGAACCAGTTGAAGAATCATAGTGGATAAGCCCTATGCTGGTGCAAGACAAGAAAACAGGAGAAATCAGGATATGCGTAGATCTCAGTAAGTTGAATGATGCTTGTTTGCATGACCCCTTCCCTACACCATTCATTGACGAAGTGTTATATAATGTGGGAGTCCAGGAAGTATATTCTTTTACAGATGGATTTTCAGGATACCATCAGATCTGAATTGCCAAGGAAGACCTCCATAAGACCACATTTGCAACAGAATGGGGATCCTACCAATATATAGTGATGCCATTCGGATTGAAGAATGCCCCAACCATCTTTTCCAGGGTGGTGGTCGAAGCATTCAAGGAATTTCTGCATAAATTTTCAGAAGCATACTTTGATGATTGGACTATGTTTATTTTGTTTAAAAATCACAGTGAATGTCTAAGGCTAATATTGGATAAATGCAGGCAGTGTCAAATTGCTTTGAATTTGAATAAGTGCATTTTCTTTTCACCATTTGGAGTTTTGTTAGGACATATTGTATGTAAGCAAGCATTGTTGGTAGATCCATCCAAGATCACTATTATAGTCGATATACCCCCTCCTACAATAGTTAAACAACTGCACACTGCACTGGGACACACATGATACTACAAGAAGTTCATTAAGGGATATGCTCAGATTACAACACCCATGGAGAAGTTGTTGAAAAAGGATTGTCAGTTTAGTTGGACTGAAGAATGCCAGTAGAGCTTCAACACACTGAAACAGAAAATGGTTACTACGCCCATTATGGTTTTCCTAGATTGGACCAAGGATTTTCATGTGCATGTCAATGCATCATCCATTGCATTGGGGGATGTGTTAGTACAACCAGGAACAAGAGACATTGACCACCCGTTATCCTTTGCTAGAAGGAAGCTATCCACAACTGAGATTAATTATACCACTACTAAAAGAGAGGGATTATCCATGGTGTACTCATTACAGAAATTTCGCCACTATTTGTTGGGAGGACACTTTAAAATGTTTACTAATCACTCTGTGCTGAAGTACCTAGTCAACAACACAGTGTTGGGGGGAAGGATATGCAGATGGTTGCTATTATTTCAAGAGTATTATTTTGAGATCATAGTAAAACCAGGAAGAATGAACAAGGGTCCTGACCACTTGTCGAGGTTGGAACATGGAGAAGAGCCCACTAATTTGGAAGATACACTACCAAATGCACAACTACTAGCTATTATAAATATCGATGACCACTTCACAGAAATAGTCCAGTTCCTGTCAACAGGAATGACACCTAGTGAGTATACAATTCCACAGAAGAAACAACTAGTAGTGCGCACTACAGATTTCTCACTTATAGCTGGCCATCTATACAAAATGGGTCCAGATGAGATATTGCGAGGATGTGTTATGAAGGAAGAATGAATGTTGATCCTTACAGAAGATCATGAAGGCATCGCATGAGGACATTATGCAAGTAAATCAACTACGCAGAAGGTTTTTAGACCTGGCCTTTGATGTCCTACCTTACACAGAGATGCCAAAGACTATTCTAGAGCCTGCAATGTATGACAGAGAGTTGGGAAACCATCCAGAAGAGATGAAATATCATTGGCACCACAATTGACCCTACAACAATTCGAGAAATGGGACATTGACTTTGTTAGACCTATAAATCTACCAAGAAAGCATACAGGAGCAAGATAAAGGGAGGAGAAGAAAGAAGATCTTCTAGCTAAGAGCACAAATAATAACGGTATGCTTTACCTCAATACATTATAGCATAGTTCTGTGGATGTAGCCCTAGACTGAGGGTGAAGCATGTATATTTTGTGTTGTGTGTGATTGGTATTTGGTGTTTGTCATTGATATATTGTGATTGCATTACTTATTTAGATCTAATAAGTAGATGTGCAGAATAGATCTAAGTTGATAAGTGATATATGAATGTTGTGTTTTTGTTGTGCTAGATCCACTTGATATTCCCTTTGGTTGTAGACATCTTTGTCCTACAACCCCCTCATAATTTCTTCGAGTGAGACTGCATCTACTTTACAGGTGTTGCTGAAAGGACCAACAGTTAGGGCTTGTTGGTGTGCTCTTGGAGATGAACCCTGGGTCTGCCCCTGTGCCAACACCATTCCTTTTTTTCCTTTGCAATTGATTTAATCTCTGCAACACTCAAGAATTTATCTGACTTTTCTCTCTCATCAACCTCTCATTGTCTTCTTTGTAGCTCTAGAATTCTATTTTTAGGCTTCTTACAGTTTCTATTAATGTTTCTTTATCTCCTCTACTCTTGCATCCATTGAACTTTGTCTCTACATTACCAACTTTGGTATTCTAGCCTTCAACCTCTCTATTACAGTTGGAGGATCCCTCACCTTCTTCCATCTCTCGAATCTTCATTCTGAGCTGATATGTTTAAATCTCTTAATTTTGTGCATGGGACTGGTGTCGGAACCAAGTCCTTCGAACTTCAGCCTTCATCTGTTCTCTGTTTTCAACCCTTGTTTCCTCCCGGAGTTACCCTTCGCTGAAATATCCATTAGCTCCACCACAAGGATCAGATGATGGAGATTCAATATCCCGTCAAATGGACGACCCCACCCCCATATGGAGGCTTCACAAGATTGATGGTTTACGACTTAACCAAGTGTTTGGATGAACAATCCTCTATTAATTCGGTGCTCTCAGGGTCTGAGACATTCAGTTCCCGTGTTGCTCAACTCCCCCGGAGTGACAATTCACCAAAGTTCTTACCCTGTCCTTCCACTGCTTCATCCAATAGTTGAGAAAGGTCCTGAAGGGATCCTAAATCAGGGGTATGCATGCCTTCACGGGTTCAATCTTTGACACTTTTCACTCATAGAGACTTGAAAACCCCCGGAGTACCAAGTCTCCGAACTATGAGATCTATTTCTGCATGTATTTTGGGAGAAATAGTCAATATGTACTCTAGCCTTCAGGCCTTCAAGATTTCTCTACCCAACGCAAACTGTCACATATTTTTCCTCTGGAGTGCCCACACTACTACATATTGAAAAAATTGCGACGATTACTTGCGACAAAAGTACTCTTTCGTCGCAAAATTCAAGAGAAAAAGTTCAATTTTTCAATTTTGATATAAATCCACCCCGTATTCTTCGCTCTATCGACGAAATCAAACTTTCATCAGTTTTGCGACGATAATCAAGATGGTGGACCACTGTCTCAATTTCTACAAACTTGTGTTTTAGTCGCAAGAGCGGCGTGCACTATTGACTGTTACACTTTTTGATACTATCCATATTGACCGTTAAAGATTTTAACAAATTCTAAATTGATATAGTAAAAATTCATCGCAAGAGAGACGAACTTTGACTTGACCGTTCTCGTCTTCGACAAAGTGACCTAAATATAACAAATAAATAAGTAAAGAAAAATAAATATTTAGGTCACGGTCGTTGGAATTGCAATGACGATGACCTAAATTGACCTATAAATATTTGATGATTTAAAGATGTTGCGACAATATTGCTATAACAACGACGGTTCCAAAAGGGTATTTTTGTGCGGAAGTTGTGTGGAAGAATGTTGCAAAATATAGTTAGAGTGGGTGAAAAGGGTGATGGTAGATGTTATTTCCCTTGCCAAAAATGTTGCCTCATATGTCCTGTAATAATTTTAATAGCAACAACTACAAAACATTGTAGGAAATATGGGCACATTGATGGTGGATCGAATGAATATCGTCCCATGGTAATTAGCTATATATTCATTATCTGTTTTTTTATTTTTTCAATTTTATATAAAATTATATATATGTATATATATTATTTGAATGTTTGTTATAGTATACACTAATTTTGCATGATTGTTTGTAATTATAAAGTTAGAGTTTCCCTCTAACTTTCTACAGAATATTGCACCAAGTATTAGTAGAAATGATGTACAAGTTGAGGAACATCATGACCAAGCAAATGTGGATCTCATGGAAGAATATGATGGGACAAATCAAGTTAATGATCCCATGGAAGAAGATGATGGGAAAAATCAAATAGTCCAAGATTTTTTTCCATAGTCAGATGAGGATGGGGACAATGTTGGTATTTATGATGAACCTCTATTAGAAAAGGAAACTAAATGAATTTATAAAGGATCAAGAGAAAATCTTATCTCCGCTACATTGTTGCTAGTGAACTTAAAGGTTATGAATAATTTGTTGAACACTTGTATGAAACAGATCCTAAGGTATGTATAATGTTTCATCTCATATTATACATAAATGTTGATTTTTTCTATTTGTTTTTAGTGTTAATTAACATGTAAAATAAGAATGCATTTTTTACGATTAATATTCTTACATTAACTAGTTATTTGTTATGTTGTAGATTGTTAGGTGAATTTTTGTTACCATTGTCAAATATTTTACCTCACACATATGGATGTTTGCATGCCATTATGAAAGACATTGGAATGGATTATCAAACTATAGATGCATGTCCTAATGAACATATTATATATTATGGACAACATGCTTCAAAAATAGAATGTACGCAATGTCTTATCAGTAGATATCAAATCGATCAAGTAACAAAAAGGGTGCCTTGAAAGGTTCTTTGTCATATTCCCATAATTCCACGTTTGCAATGATTGTTTAGGCGTGAAAGAATATCACAATTTATGGATTACCATGCACGTAACATAAGTGGAGATGGTGTTCTTTGAATGCCTTCCGATGGTTCTGCATTTAGGGAAATTGAGGAAAAATGGGCATATTTGAAAGATGAACCTCATAATGTTAGGCTTTCATTGGCATCTGACGATGTTAATCCATTTGGACAACTTAGGTCTATTTACTCAATGTGTCCTATTTTTGTTATCAACAATAACATTCCTCCTTAGATGTCAATAAAGAGGGAGCACATAATGTTGACAATGATTGCTCCAGGTAGTTGTTGACATTAATTTTTTGAATGTAACATTTTCATTTGTTTCATTTTTTGCATAATATCTTTTGTTTATTTATTTACTTATATATATTACATAATATCATTCCTGTAGTAATTATGTGTAATTTCAAACAATTAGGTAAATATCAGGTTAAATATATGAATGTATATATCGAGACTCTTATCAACGAGCTACTAAAGTTATGGGCTGGCATCACAATGTATGACATATGTAAACCAATCAGGGAGAAGAAATTTAAATTCCGTGGAATACTTTTATGGACAATTCATGATGCCCCTAGACTAACACATTTTTGTGGTATGTAGAATTCTAATATTGATCTTTAATACTATATAATTTTTTAATGTTATCATGGTGCATGTCTAATTTTTAAATAATCTCATCGTATAATTGACATTAATCCATTTGTTGTAGGTCTTCAAACAAAGGGTAAATTTGCATGTCCAGTTTGTGGCCCTAAGATGAAGTATCGTCATTCGAAAAGTTTAGTAAATATGGTGTTTGATGAGTATAGGAACCTTCTTCCTAAGAACCATAGGTATCATACTACTGAAAAACATCTTTTCAATGGGAAAGAAGAGATTGGTTTAAAACCACGAAGAATGACACCTCACCTATGGAGGTTGGAATATAATAGAATTCGTCAAGGTACTCAATTTCATAATGTATCGTAGATCATGTAATGTTTTGAATGTTTATTTTAATCATTGAATTTATTTTACCGTATTTGATAATTATTTTTGTGATTTATTTTATGCTTCATAAAGTCCACAATCATCATGGAGGTATTAATAATGGGCTTCCATGAGGAATGAAATGTTATCCCTCTCAATTCATGAGGTTTCCCTACTATGAGGAGCTAAAAATAGCTCATGTGTTTGATACAATGCATATCAGGAAGATGTGACTGAAACGTTATGGCGAATCATAGATGGTAGGAGGGACAAAGAAAAAATTGTCTAAATTTGTACTGACATTCAGGAAGCCAATCATGCAATTTGAAGTGTGATCTGATATTCAAATATATCATATGGAGTACTAGACCGAAATAACCTTCCATGGTTATTAACAGAGAAACAAATCAATGATGTAAAAGAGGTCATTCAAAGAATTATATTTCCCATGGGTTTTGCTTCAAACATAAATAATATCTTAATGAAGAAAGGTGAATTTGGTGGGGTAAAAACGCATGATTGGCATACCTTCATTAAGATAATAATTCTGGTATACATATTTATATATATATTGGCCTTATACATATTTTATTTTGTTTTTTATTTTTTGTCGTCTACTTTTGTTGAAACAAATAATGATTCATTTTTTTGTTACAGTATGTTCTACCACTATTTCTCCCAAATGAATTTGACAAAAATGTTAAAAAAGTTATATATGATCTTGGAAAATACATGAGGTAAGTAGTTGTGATTTATATGCAAAATGTTCTTTCAAATTATTGTTGTACTTAATGACATGT
>SNQJ01S0183726.1:0-18959 GCA_010110895.2 Picea sitchensis | reverse complement strand
TCCAGATCTGCTGTTTCACGATTTTGCGACTTGGGAAAAAAACTCCCTCCATGCTCCAAACTTTCGAAAGCCGATTTCCCAAAATTTTCTCGCATCAGATCTATGGGACCAGATCGACGGTTAAGATCTCTTCTAGCACCAACTGTACAGATCTGCTCTCACATATCACGATTTCGTAACTTGGGAAAACAACTCCCTCCATTCTCCCAACTTCCAAAACCCGAGTTCCCGAAATTTTCTCGCATCAGATCAATGGGATGAGATTGACGGTCCAAATCACCTCGAGCAACAATGGTCCTAATCCTCTCTCGCTTTTTGCAACCTCCGTACTCCTGACTCCCGATTTTCGAGGTCCCTAAATCAACTTCCAATTGATGTTCTTCTATGCTCGCTCCCGAGCTTCTGATCATTTCTAATTTGGAAGAGATTCTAAGTAGACACAAGTGGCACCCCGTCTAGATTAGGGCCATCCAGCTCAGCAAGATCCTCACATTGGATCCAGAGCGGAGATCTTTGGGACTACGTGGAATCATGGAGAATGATTTGTTGCATAGAGTCAACCCCTGCATTGGCCAGTTTGTCCGCAAATTTGTTTGCACTTTGTCGAATGTGTGAAGGGGTTAGAGTTAGAGAGGGTCTGAGAAGAGCCTAGAAGCTGTAAAGAGGGCCAAGCAGGTGCCAACTGGGTGTAATTTTCCCTGGATCTCGACCATTCAGGATTTTTGTTTCCAAGTCTATTATGATTTTGGAGTCTCCTTCAATGATCAGACATGTGAGGTTTTGATCTAGTACCATTTGCACTCTTTTGATAAGACCCCAGAGCTCTGCTGAATTGTTGGTGTCGCTTCCAAGATTTTCTGCGATGAATCTTTGAATTTGGCCTAAGTTGTTTCTTATGACCCTGCCATAGCCCTAGTGGCCTGGATTTCCTTTTGATGCGCCAGAAAAGTTTACCATATGGAAGCCTTGTGTGGGGAGGAGACACTTAGAGGGACTAAGGGATTTTGAAAAAGGGGGGGTTGTTGAGGAGGGGTGGAGTGTGCAAATGAGAAGCCGCAAGAGTTAAGGAGAGAGAGATCACCTGGGTCAGAGGGGAAGTCTTCCTTGGTCCATGAATGCAGCTGAAGAGTTTCCTGGAGATGCAGGAGGATTGTGTTCCAGAGGAGGGTGGGAGGAGATGGATGGGAGTGAAAGATTCTTCTGTTTATCTCCTTCCATAGTTTCCAAACGATGAATCCTGGTAAGAGTTTCCATGTTTTGTTCAGGATAGGAATTTTGAAGGAATCAGAGCCCTAGTCCCTGATGGTGCTTATGATGTTGTTTTTGACTCGTTTGGTTCTTCTAATGAACTGAGTGTCTTAGTTTCATATGTTCTCACTGAGTGGACAAATATTTACGAGGTGCTCCATGGTTTCTTCCTAGATATGGCAGAGATGGCAGATTGAGGGGCCGATGAAACCTCATTTTTGAAGATTGTTTCAGGTTAAGATCTTGTTCTAAAGTAGAATCCATAGGAAAGTGGATATTTTGGGCCAAAGTTTTGATTTCCATATTGTTGTCCAGATGCTATCTTTCTGAAGGTTATGGAATTTCTCCTGAAGAGTGTATCCCTCCTTGAGAGTGAAGCTTCCATGAAGTATGTATCCCCATATGAGAATGTCTTAGTTTGTTCTTTTTTGGATTCGTCTTTGGGTAGTATTTTGTTTCCAGTGCTGCAGGTGACAGTCCATTGCCACTTGAAGTTCCCGATGAGTAGATTTTCGGCTATGCCAAGGAGAGCTTCTAGGGGTATTTGTCCACAAATTTGCCACTTTGAGAGTGGCTAGATCTTGGATGTGATTTTCGTAGGATTGTAGATTTTCTTCCAGTTGTAGGGGTGGCATTTGCTGCCAGGAATCCATCCAGAATAGGGAATTCTAGCCATTGTGAACTTCCCAAAAAGCATGTTCCTGTATGAGTGGTCGGTTTTTCTAGGTTGCATTCCAGATGTTGGAGCCTTGGATTTTATCCTTCTTTCTGATGAGTTAATTTTGATGCATGTTTGGTGAATATTTGCATTTCCAGAGTTGTGCCCAGATCTCTGCTAGTGTTTTGAGCCATCTCCACCAAATTACTGCTCCCATGGTGCTATTTAATTTTCCAGGGTCCCGAAGGTCCAGACCACTTGAAGATTTGGGCTTGCAGACCTTGTCCTAGCTCACAAGGGACCATTTTTTGTTTGGGTTGTGTCCATTCCAAAGAAATTTTCTTTGTAGATTACTTATTTTCTTTATGACAGATTGGGGGGCAGCTAGGGTTGAGAAGAGGTAAGATGGGATGGCTTGGAGGACTGACTTTAAGAGAACCAATATGGCTGGAAGGTTGAGGGAGCAGAAAGTCTAGTTGCTAATATGGTTGTTGATGGAGAGTAGGAGGGAATCCCAGGAGATGTTTCTGGCTACTGAGTCAGAGAGAGGGAGTCACAGTGACACAGGCATGCCCGCTAGGCACGTTCTCTCACAGAATATTTCCTCCTTCCTCGGCCCGAAGAACTGAAAGGTTCTTCTATTTCCCTATCGAGAAATTTTCACCCATAACAACTCTCTCACAGGGTCTCTCTTTCTTTTAAATCAACGCTGACCTTTTGCTTTGTTATCGGGGTTCCTCCTATCGAGATTTTGACACTTGCGATGTCCAAACAACTTGTTTTACCGATCCTCGATCCCCGATACGCTCCCCTATTGCCTTAGCCTCCTGGGCTAAGCCTTTAGTCTATGTAAACACTTTCCATAAGACCGCAACCTTATATTCCTTCTCGTCCGGGTTTCAGACATTCAAATGCCAAAATGCACTTGTCCTCAGGATTCACGATCCCTCGAATCCTGACGCGCTCTCTACGCACTATCTGTCTTGGCTAGGCTCCTGGCCCATATGATCGTTATCCCCGTGACCGTAGTCTTACCTCTCGTCGGGGTTTTTAGATTCAAAATCCCGATGCGCTCCAATTTTCGTTAGCCCTCCAGGCTAGACTCTTGGTCCAAGTGACCTCCTCTATATGACCGTAGTCATACCTCCCATCGGGGTTTCAGACTTTCCAATGTCCAAATATATATGTCCTCAGGATTCGCGATCCCTCGAATCCCGACTTCCCACTATGCTGACAGCTGGCTCCCACAATGGCGCTTTCCACTTCTCCGATGTGCTGACAGCTGGCCGCACGGTGGCACCTTCCTCCTTGTCGGGGTTTTGTACATCGCGATTCCAAAATCCCCAAACCTCTTGTCACTAGGATTCCCGATATCCCAATGACCAAAACGCCGATAGACGACTTCCTATTGGGTCTTTCCCCGATGGCTCCAATTTCTTCCATGTATCCTCCTCTGATGGACGATCCTGATTAACTCTCGCATTTTTGAGACTTGTGATGTCCCGAATTTCACGACCTCAGGAACTCTGATTTCCTGAGCAGTGATATACCGACTCTCTTTGGATTTCTAACACCTGTCTCCCCAAACGGACGGCTCAGATTATATCGGGGTTTTCACTATCGACTTCCCCGATCTCCTGTCCACAGGAATGCTGATATCCTGACTCCTAACGCCTCGATGTTTTCCACGCATCTCCACTAATGGACGATCCAGATCTTCCCGGGATTTTTCCTATGGAAATTCCCGATCTTCTGCTCTCGTGAATCCCGATTTCCCAATATGTGAAACCCCGATGAGCCAACCCTCCTTTCGGAATTTCTCCTCTTGTTTATGAGCTTAACCCTCACGCAACTTCTTTCAGATCCGACGGTTGATGGGTATTTGCTCAAGATCTGATGACTCACGACCCCTGGAGCTTGAACTTCGAACGCGGCCATAACCTCCTTGCTTCTTTGGTAGATGCAACGGCTGGCGGGATTTTTCAAATCCTCTCCAAAAGATCCTAACCATCAATCTCTTCCTCTTTGATGTTTTCTACGGGGTGAACCCAGTATTCCTCTGTGAAAACTGGTCCTCCTGCGCGTAACTTTGCAGTGCCTATTCAAACACTCCCATGACACAAACTCCCTATGCTTCTCTTTGATGAGCTTGGAAGCCTTGTCTCTCCTGAGCTTCACACAATTCTGAGTCTCCACGAAGACTCTTGCGTGCACCCCTTGCGGCAATCCTCAAACACTTCCAAGTGTTGAGTACCTTCGACTCTGTGCACACCTGCAAGAACAGTCCTTCAATGCTTCGCTCAGATTCACAATTGAGACTTTCCTTAGCCTGTGCACGCCTTGCATGGCTCCTATAACCCAATTTCACTTCTGGGTGAATGAGAACAAGAGTTAAACTATCTGAGCCTTTTGTCAACGCACTCCTTGCGGATGACTTCAACTGCACTCCTTGCAGGAATCCTTGCTCAGATAGAGAAACAATTGAAACTCATTTATTCTCCTTTCAAACTTCACTTAGAACATGAAATCATATACACAGCATAACAACAAATGCATAACATAAAGTAAATACTCATGAGCATAGCATTCAACACACATACATAGAGAACAAACACAAAACCATGGTTTTGAATTAAACTCTTCTATTAATTCAAGCTCTATACATGGGTGTTCTTCCGCAACTCTCTTCTTCTCTTCTCTATGCTCCGAATTATGTTACAATGCACAATGAGGGTGTCTATATCCCGTTTCCCTCTTTCTTTCTAAAATTGTCTAATCTAATATTAAATTCTATCTACCTATTTCATCTCAATATATAAGTGTGCTTCATTAAATTTTCTCATTAATGTTCGCGCAACAGTTTCAAGGTGTTTTTCAAAAATTTATGCTGGACGCCTTCCATCTGTCTTCCACTTCCGCTCTGGCTCGCTTGAGATGGGAGATGCTCCTGCATCATACTCCCTCGCTTGAAAACTTTCATGGGCTCCTGTCCATGAGCTCCTGCACAATCTATCCATGCTTCAAAATCTCCGCTTCAGTCTCCCAGTTGGCATATTCAACTGGATGGCCCTTCCACTTGACCAAATATTCAAAGTATTCCTTCCTTCTAGTCTTCTTGCCCACTCATTTATCCAGTATCTGCTCCATCTGTGGCTTCTCTGCAACTGGCATCTACTTCTTCCACTGAACGTCTGACTGTTCATCACTTGTTCCTACTTCCCTAGCTTTGTATGGGTACAAATCTGAGACATTGAACATCGAAGAAATTCTGATCCCATCGGGTAATTCAATCTCATAAGCATTCTCTCCAATTTTCTTCAAGACCTTGCATGGTTCGATTTTTTTCATTTTCAATTTATTGTATGTTCCTCTTGGGAACCTTTCTCTTCTCAAGTGCGCTAGAATCAATTCACCAACCTCAAATTGGAGTCGTCTTCGATGCTAATCTTCTCTCCGCTTATACTCCTGGCTTGAATTCTGCAGTCGCTCCTTCACCTGGCTGTGAAGTTCTTTCATCGCCTCCGCGAATTCTTCTGCACTAGTGCTCCTAGTAGCAGTCTGTTCTGAATCTCTCAATTCAGAAACTCCTCTTGGCTGCGTGCCATATACAATCTGGAATGGACTTTGTCCTGTGCTCCTATTCACTGAGTCGTTATACGCAAACTCTGCCTACGGAAATACATTGTCCCAACTGCTGTGGTGCTCTGCCACCAGGCTCCTCAACAAGTCTCCCAGACTTATGTTCACCACTTTTGTCTCTCCATCCGTCTGAGAATGATAAGCTGAACCAAACAACAAGTTAGTCCCCAGCTTTTTCCATAATGTCCTCCAAAAGTGCCCTAAGAACTTTGTATCTCTGTCTGAAACAATACTCCTTGGTAAGCTGTGAAGTCGAACGACTTCTTTGAAAAATAGATTCGTGATGTGCGTCGCATCACTGGTTTTCTGACATGGGATAACATGTGCCATCTTGGAAAATCTATCCACTACCACAAAGATCGAATCAAATCCTCTTTGCATCCTTGGCAATGCTAATATGAAATCCATGCTAATTTCATCCCATGACCTCTCAGGTATGGGTAATGGTTGATAAAAACCCGCATTCTGCTTCCTTCCCTTTGAATGCTGGCAAATCCTGCATCGGTCTACAAATCTCTTGACCTCTGATCTCATCCCTGGCCAAAAGTATGACTCGCCCAGCTTCGCGAATGTCTTATCATGACCGAAGTGTCCGGCCAATCCTCCACTGTGTTTCTCCTTCAGCAGATTCTCCCTCATGGAGAAATTTGGAATACATAGTTGATTGCCCTTAAACAACAACCCTTCTTGGATCATGTATTCAACCCATTTGCTGCTATCTCTGAGAAATGGATTCTCAGCTGCTTCATACGCTTCCTTAAAGTCTGGATCATCTGCGTACATGTCTCTGAGATCATCAAAACCTAACATCTTGACTTTGAACTCCTGCAACAGCAAACACTTCATGCTCAAAGCATCAACAACTTTGTTAGTAGTACCAGAAATATGTTTTATCACAAAAGTGAAATTATGCATGTATTCAACCCATTTAACATGCCTCTGATTCAACTTTTCCTGTTGAGTCACAAACTGCAATGCATGTTTATTACTATATAAAACAAATTCCTTCGGAATCAAATAGTGCCTCCATTTCTTCAATGCCTGGATGATGGCATAAAACTCCTTATCATATGTGGAATACTTCACCTTCGCTTCATTCAGCTTCTCACTGAAATATGCAATTGGTATGTCATCTTGACTTAAGACTGCTCCTATTACAAACCCGCTTGCATCACATTTCACCTAAAATGTCTTTTGAAAATCCGGCAACACCATAATTGGTTGTTCTGTAATCTTCCGTTTCAACAAATTGAAACTCTTCTCAGCCTCTTCAGTCCAGTGAAAAGATTTATGTCTTTTCTTCACTGTATCCATCATTGTTGCGCTAATTCCACTTAAATTCCTGATGAATTTTTGGTAGAAACTAGCCAAACCGTGAAAAATTCTCACCTCAAATATGTTCCTCGGTGATGGCCAATTCTTAATTACCTCCACCTTATCTAGATCCATCCTCAACTCATTTGCCGAAATAACAAATCCCAAGTAAATGAGTTATGTCTTCATGAACGAGGACTTCTTTATGTTTATCAACAACTTCTCTTGCTGTAATCTCTTCATCACATTGGTCAAATGCTTCAGATGTTTAGCCTCCATTTTACTGAAAATTAGTATATCATCTAGATATACGATAACAAATTTTTTGATGAAATCCTTCAGGACTTCATTCATCAACCTCATAAAGGTACTTGGCACATTTGTTAAGCCAAACGGAATAACAAGCCATTCATATAAACCTTCATTTGTCTTGAATGATGTTTTCCTTTATCACCTTCTCTCATGCGAATCTGATGATATCCACTCTTCAAATCAATCTTTGAAAAGAATTTTGCTCCACTTAAGAAATCCATCAAATCATCCATCCTTGGTAATGGAAACCTATACCTGATATTTATCTTAATCGCCCTTGAATCAATGCACATCCTCCATCCTCCGTCTTTCTTCGGACTGAGTACCATCGGAACAACACACGGACTCAAGCTTTCCCTGACCAAACCTTTGTCCAACAACTCCTGGACTTGCCTTTTAACTTCTTCATTCTCCTGCGGCTTCAATATGTACGCGGCTTTGTTTGGAAAACTGGCTCCTGGTATGAGATCAATGTGATGACTCACACTTCTCATTGGTGGCAACGAACGAGGTAATTCATCCACTACTATGTCAGCGAAATCTTCCAGCAGTTCCTGAACCTCCTCTGGTAAATCATCCACTCTTGTGCTCATCAAAACAATCTTCGGTTTTCTGACCACCATGAACTGTGGATCCTCCTTCTTCTTAACCTTGGTAAGGAGTTCCTTCCCACTCATGAGAAGTACTGTGTTGCTCGCTTCCGGCTTCACTTCTTTATCCTTGATCGGAAGCAACATGTGTGTCCTCCCATCCTTCTCTAGGGTATATGTATTCATCCTCCCATCATGAATCACATTTCTATCATATTTCCATGGTCTACCCAACAATAGATGACAAACATCCATAGGAATAACATCATATAATATTTTATCATTATATCTCCTTATCTTAAATTCAACTAAGCACTATTTGGTGACATTTACCTGATGTCCTTTTTGTAGCCACAAAACTTTATATGGACTTGGATGATCAGTCGTTTCCATCTCCAGCCTTTCTACCATCTCGGTTGAAATGAGATTATCAGTGCTACCGCTGTCCACAATGACCTTGCATGCCCAACCCTTGGTCTTGCAAGCAATCCTGAAAAGTCTGGTCCTTTGGACTGAACTTTCCACCTCCTTCTCTAGTGTTAAGAGAACTTTCCGCATCATCAGTGACCTTCCTCCTTCAGCATCTTCCACCTCAACATCTCGCCTCTGCGCCTCGGCGATGTGAGTTTCTCGAGTTTCTTTCTTTTTATCAGGACACTCATAAGACTTGTGCCCATTCTTTCCACATGTGAAGCATGTAATTACTCCACATCTTCCTCTTCCTCTACCTCTGGTATGAGGAAACCTATTATTATCAGCATATCCTCCTCTCTGCTCAGTATGTTGTTCTCTTTGTTCAGCATATCGCCCTCGCTGTGAGCTTCCACCTCTCTCTGTCCGAGTCTAAGGTTTCTTCCAGTCATCCCTGGGCTTCTGATATTTATCCTAAGAAACTGGTTTGCCTCTGGGCTGACTTCTGCCTCGGCCCCTCTGACCTTGCTTTTGGCTCAGCTTCTCTTCCTCTTTCAAATCCATTTGATAAGCATCCTCCACCATTCAGATGGTTTCCATACTCATTTCATCCTGAATCTCATATCTCAGGCCATTCATATACCTGACCACTTTTTCGTCATTGCTTTCGCGATGACCTACCCTGATATTCAACCTGTAAAATTCCTCAGTATATTCCTTTACTGACATCAGCTTCTGTCTCAGGTTCTACATCCTCCTGAACAAAGAAATTTGATAGTCCCTGGGAATAAATTTTTCCTTCATCTTTGCAATCATCCTGTCCCAGCTCTTAATTTTTTGCTTGCCTTGGCAATGCCTATCAACTTGTAGTTCATCCCACCACAAGGTTGCATGTCCTTTTAATCTCGTGATGGCATGCCTGACTTTCTTGTCCTCTTCGATATCTTCATAGTCAAAATAGGTGTCTAGAGCCCTAATCCAGTCTAGAAGCTCTTTTACATCCAGATTTCCCTCATAAACTGGAATGTCCATTTTCACCTTTGCACCCATTCTTGCAACAGCTCTAAGTAAGTGTTCATTTGTTGCATCTTCTGCTGGGATTTCTTCTTCTCCATGTCCAACATCATCTTCATTTTTGGACTCACTGATATCTCCTACATCAGCTTTGTACCTTTGTCTTATCTCCATGTACACAATCATAGCGCGTAAGTTATGCAGATCTCTTTCTACTTCTGGATTCTGCACTTGCCTACCCCTTCCTCTGGACATTTCCCTTTCCTCCCCTGGATCGGGTGATTGTCTATATCTTCTCCTTGGTAGCATGGTGAATTCTCCTTTTTCTCTGCTACAGAAAGCAAAGAAGCTTTTCTAAGCTCTGATACCACTTGATGTAGGCACACCCGCTAGGCACGTCTGCTCACAGGATCTTTCCTCCTTCCTCGACCCGAAGAACTGAAAGGTTCTTCTATTTCCCTATCGGGAAATTTTCACCCACGACAACTCTCTCACGGGGTCTCTCTTTCTTTTAAATCAACGCTGGCCTTTTTCTTTGTTATCGGGGTTCCTCCTATCGGGATTTTGACACTTGCGATGTCCAAACAACTTGTTTTATAGATCCTCGATCCCCGATACACTCCCCTGCTGCCTTAGCCTCCCAGGCTAAGCCTTTAGTCCACGTGACTGCTTTCCATAAGACCGCAGCCTTATATTCCTTCTCGTCGGGGTTTCGGACTTTCAAATGCCAAAATTCACTTGTCCTCAAGATTCGCGATCCCTCGAATCCCGACGCGCTCTCTACGCACTATCTCTCCTGGCTAGGCTCCTGGCCCATATGACCGTTATCCCCGTGACCGCAGTCTTACATCTCGTCGGGGTTTTTGGCTTCAAAATCCCAATGCGCTCCAATTTTCGTTAGCCCTCCAGGCTAGACTCTTGGTCCACGTGACCTCCTCTATATGACTGCAGTCATACCTTCCATTGAGGTTTCAGACTTTCCAATGTCCAAATACATACGTCCTCAGGATTCGCAATCCCTCGAATCCCGACTTCCTGCTATGCTGACAGCTGGCTCCCACAATGGCGCTTTCCACTTCTCCGATGTGCTGATAGCTGGCCGCATGGTGGCACCTTCCTCCTTGTCAGGGTTTTGGACATCGTGATTCCAAAATGCCCAAACCTCTTGTCACCAGGATTCCCGATATCCCGATGACCAATACGCCGATAGACGACTTCCTATCGGGTCTTTCCCCGATGGCTCTGATTTATTCCACGCGTACTCCTCTGATTGACGGTCCTGATTAACTCTCACGTTTTCGAGACTTGTGATGTCCTGACTTTCACGACCTCAGGAACTCCAATTTCCTGAGCACTGATATACCGACTCTCTTCGGATTTCTGACACTTGTCTCCCCAAACGGACGGCTCAGATTATATTGGGGTTTTCACTATGGACTTCCCCGATCTCCTGTCCACAGGAATGTCGATATCCTGACTCCCGACGCCTCGATGTCCGCCACACATCTCCACTAACGGATGGTCCAGATCTTCCCGGGATTTTTCCTATGGAAATTCTCGATCTTCTGCTCTCGTGAATCCTGATTTCCCGATATGTGAAACCCCGATGAGCCAACCCTCCTTTCAGGATTTCTCCTCCTGTTCACGAGCTTAACCCTCATGCAACTTCTGTCAGATCCGACGACTGATGGGTATCTTCTCAATATCTGACGACTCACGACCCCTGGAGCTTGAACTCCGAACGCGGCCATAACCTCCTTGCTTCTTTGGCAGATCCAACAGTTGGCGGGATTTTGCAAATCCTCTCCACAAGATCCTAACCGTCGATCTCTTCCTCTTTGATGTTTTCTATGGAGTGAACCTAGTATTCCTCTGTGAAAACTGGTCCTCCTGCGTGTACCTTTGCAGCGCCTATTCAAACACTCCCACGACACAAACTCCCCGTGCTTCTCTTCAACGAGCTTGGAATCCTTGTCCCTCCTGAGCTTCACAAAATTCCGAGTCTCCACGAAGACTCTTGCACGCACCCCTTGCGTCAATCCTCGAACACTTCCAAGTGTTGATTACCTTCGACTCTGCGCACACCTGCAACAGCAGTCCTCCAATGCTTCGCTCAGATTCACAACTGAGACTTTCCTTAGCCTGCGCACTCCTTGCACAACTCCTATAACCCAATTTCACTTCTGGGTGAACGAGAACAAGAGTTAAACTATCTGAGCCTTCTGTCAACACACTCCTTGCGGACGACTTCAGCTTCACTCCTTGCAGGATTCCTTGCTCAGATAGAGAAACAATTGAAACTCATTTCTTCTCCTTTCAAACTTCACTTAGAACATGAAATCATATACACAGCATAACAACAAATCCATAACAGGAAGTAAATACTCATGAGCATAGAATTCAACACACATACACATAGAAAAAACACAAAACCATGGGTTTGAATTAAACTCTTCTATTAATTCAAGCTCTATATATGGGTGTTCTTCCGCAGCTCTCTGCTTCTCTTCTCTATGCTCCGAATTATGTTACAATGCACAATGAGGGTGTCTATATCCCGTTTCCCTCTTTCTTTCTAAAACTGTCTAATATAATATTAAATTCTATCTACCTATTTCATCTCAACATAAATGCCTCTATCTACTTCAGACGAGAGCGTATGGCTCGAGGTCTGATTACAATATATAAGTGCACTTCATCAAATTTCCTCATTAATGTTCGCGCAACAGTTTCAAGGTGTTTTTCAAAAATTTGTGGTGGACGCCTTCCAACTGTCTTCCGCTTCCGCGCTGGCTCTCTTGACATGGGAGATGCTCCTGCATCACACAGGTAGCGAGAGGGTAGAGTGAAAATAGGGGTATTCAAAAGTTGAGAAAGGTGTTTTTTTGGATTGTTGTTGGAGTATTAAAAAAGAAGAGTTGTGATTTGGCCAGATTAAAGGTGGTACCAGAGGCTTCGCTGAAATCAGAGAGGATGGAACTCACTTTAGTTGCTTCTTGCACGGTGGTGGTATTCATTAATAGTGTTTCATTGAAAAATTGACTGTGGGAGGCTTCCAGTTGTAACCCATGAAGAGGGAGGCCTAGGAGGGATCCATTTTGAATTGAGGCCTTGATATAACATCCTAGACCTTAACCATTATGAAAAAAAGGAGAGGGGAGAGAGGGTCACCTTGCCTTATTCCTCTTGAGGGGGAGAAGGGTTGTGAGGGGACACCATTGACAAGGATTGAGAAAAAGGTTGAGGAAATGAGGTTCATAATCCAAGAGATCCAGTCCTTGTTGAAACCAAAATCTGATAGGAGAGTGTTCATGTATTTCCAGCTTAATTTGTCAAAATATTTTAAAAGGTTGGGTTTTAGAAGAATACCTAGAGTGCGAGTGATTTTGAGATAGTGAATGATTTCATGGATAAGTATGATGTTGTCCATGATTTTCCTTCCTTCAACATATCTTGATTGCTCCTTGGAGATGATGAAGGGGAGAATTGGGTTAGGTCTTAGAGCTATGACCTTGGAAATGATTTTGTAGATCACGTTGCAAAGAGATATGGTTCTGAAGTTCTTCGGATTTGTGACCCTTTCTTCCTTGGGAATAGAGTGAGGAAAGTGGCATTTAATGCTAGGAGAACTTTGTCTGAGCTATGATACTTCTCCACTAGTTGCCACACTTCCTCCCTTAACATAGGCCAGTAGGAGTGGAAGAAGTTTGTTGTGAAACCATCTGGACCTGGAGCCTTGCCTATGGGTAGCTCCTGAATAGCTCGATCCACTTCTTCTTCCGTTAATGATGTCATGAGAGCCTCATTCTGTTCTTGGGTGATTATAGTTGGGATATTTTTGGTCACTCGCTCTATTGTTGAGGTTCGGTCCACATTGGGTTCTATGAGGAGATTCATGTAGAAGTCTATCAACTTGTGTGTTATCTCCTAATGAGTTAACAAGGTGTTGCCTTGTGATTCATCTAGCTTTTTGATGTGATTGATGAGGCGTCTGTGGATCATGGAACGATGGAATAATTTGGTGTTTTTCTCTCCCTCATTGAGCCATTGAACTCGTGATTTTTGTCTCCACATGATCTCTTCCTTATTGTGTATTTCTTCTAGTTTCCTTTTGAGTTCATTCTCCTCCTGCTACTGAGTGATTGTATATCCTGCATGAATGATTTGTCCTTGAAGGTTCTCTAGTTTTTGTTCCATCATTTTCCTTTCCTGGAAGATGTTCCCAAAGACTTCGTTGTTTCATTTGCACACCTGATGTTTGAAATATTTGAGTTTTTTCTAGAAGAAATACATTTTTGTACCTTTCTGAGTTTCTACGGTGCTCCACCAGTGACGAGCTAGCTCCTGGAAATCAGGATGGGAGAGCCAAAATTTCTCAAATCTAAAGGGTTTAAGCTTCGGGGTAGAAATAGTGTCAACCCACAGCTGAGCCATCCAGTGGTTTGAGCCTGCCTTTGGGAGGATGTTTTAATATACTAGGGGGCCTTCCAAAAGAAGAGTTTCTGAGATGAGGAAGCGATCAAACCTGCATGCTATTTGTTGGTGACCTAATATTTTGTTGGTCTAGGAGGTACCATTTCCATTCTCAATATCTACCAATCTGAGGTTTTCTATGAGTTCCTGGAATTTTGCGCTATCCTACTCTAGGCACTTTCCCCCCCCTCGTTTCTCCTCTAGCATGAGAATCATGTTGAATTCACCCCCTATTATCCATCGCTTTCCTTCTGCTAAAGAACCTATGTAAGTCAGGCTCTAAAGAAAGAGTTATTTTTCATGGTTGTTCTGTGGTCCATAGGAATTTGTTATCATTCCCTCCTTGTCCGAACCAATGGCTCTGTAGTGCGTTGTGATTATGAATGGAGTGGAGATTCCTTGATCAAGGATGACTGTAGTAGGATTCCATAGGATGGCCATGCCTCCTAAATCCCCTCTTGAGTCCATTTGATAGGATTCGCAGTTGCATCAGCATCCTTTGATGATATCTTCTACAGTTTTTCCTGCACATTTTGTCTCTTGTATCGGGAATATATCAGGGTCTTCCATTTTGATGCAGTTTCGAAGAATCCTTTAATTGGATCTTCCATTTAGGCCTCGTATATTCCAAGTGAGGATATTCATAGTTAAAAATTTGGTGGGTGGGAAAAGGATCTCTCTAAGAGCGTGTGAATCTGTCCCGAGTTGATCATATAATTTCTCGCCTCCTTTATTAGCTGATGAGCCGGGTTTCTGCCCCTTTGCTTGTTTTCTTTTGGGTGTTTTCTTAGGTCTTGGTTTGGGTTTGTGTTGATCCCCAACCTAGATGTAGCCCCTGCTGATGAGTCCAGAAATACTTTGTGTACTTTCCTGAGTTGGTCCTCTGGTAAGGTTTGGAGATCCTTCTTGTTGAGTGCTTCCTCGAACTTGTCTAGGTTGATTTATGCTAGGTCCTTCTCATCCATTTCCATGACTGTGTCTTCCCCTCTTTCTGGCTCTTTCCCTGAGGCTGGGTGAGTCTGTGGATTGGCTTGGTTTGTTGGGGTTTGATACTCTTGTGATGATTGATCTTCCTTGTGCTTGCTGGGATATTTCCCCTCAGTCTTATGGGGGTTTTCCACCTCTTCTTCTTCTGGGAGGTGGTTAAGGTCTTCAAATGAGTTGTTATTTGGGCTCTTTTTTTCGTTGTTGGTTATGGGCTTCTTCTGCACTTGTCTCCTTTGGTTTTGAACTTGGATAAATCCTTCCTTTGGTTTCTCTTCGGCTTCTCTCTTGTGGGGGGGAATTGAGAGGGAAATATCTGAAGAGGTGTCCATGTTCATGGAATTTTCAACATCTAAAAGGGATGTGTTCATAGTCTATGGTTTTGGCCCATTCCTCGTTTTGGTATTATAATGTAATTGTGCCTGGCAGAGCTTTGGAGATGTTCACATAGACACATATCCCTGCATAAGAGGTGTATTTTATTTGTTTGGTAGCTTCGAAAGATTTGACATATTTACCCAGGGTATTGCCTATGCCCAGTAAAATTTCCTCTAACCAGAACTCTTGGGGTGGGGAATAGAGGCGAATCCATACTGGTGCATATGCAAAGTTTTCCTTTTCTAGGAAGAAGTTGTCTATCTAGAAATGTAAGTAGAGGCCAACTGAGTTGTATAAATATGGTCCCCCTTCAAAGATCCTATCCTTGTCCTCCAAGTTTTATAATATTATTGTAAAGAAACCTTTGGAGCTCAGTTGAAGCTTAGAGTGTCCCTTAGGGTTCCACCATGCCTTGATCCAACAAGCTAGGTCCTTTTCTGATGGCCAGAGACATAGGAATTTTCCTATGAGGGCATCGTATTGCATGAACTGTGTATGCTCCCGTATCCTAGTGGTTTTGATGATATACTTGGGTGCAACCGAGGCTTGGGGGATACATTTGTTGGGTGTCCAGACCCGAGCTGCTTTTGGATGCGAGGACTCGGCATCCATGTTCGATTCTTTTCTTATATCCATCTCTTCCTTCATATATTGGTCTCGTAAGTGCAATGGCGGCTCAAAGGAGGTTCAACGTGCTCGCGATTTCTCTAGATCATTGGAAACAATGTTATGGTAGGAGGGGGATTCCCCCCCACCCCTTCTGTTCCCATTCTTCTGAGTTGGTCAGAGTTGCAAAGCTGAGGTAATCAAAACGTACTAAGGGATTCAGAGAATGTTTGGGTAGGCAATAATCAAGAGCATGAAGAAACCCTAAAAGTTGCAGAGCTCAATTTTTCTTAGTATTATATTAATAAAGTAAAAATACATAAATAATACAATTTTACATAAATACATTAATGGTAGATTGTAGGTATACATGTGAACATGTGGCCTCTTAGGAGGAAACACATGTTCTTAACCATTAGGCCCACTCAGGCTATATTAATACATTAATGTTCATAATGTATTAAAACATTAGGCACATTAATACATTTTAATAATGTATTAACTCATTATTATATAAATGCATAACAATTAATATATTTATACATTATTAATTAATAGATTGCTAAAATATTAATACATTGTTATGGTTTACCTTATTTGAGAATGACCATGGTTGATTGTGGCTCATCATGGTTCACAATGTATTAGTTTACTCCCATTTAATATGACATTAAGACAAAGTTTCCCAAAATGTCAAGTATGATAAAAGGGGTCCTAGGAGTTCATTCTTTTCAAACAACCATCCAACAATAAGAACAATACCATTCCCATAGAACACAAGGAAAACCAAAAAGAAGACAACCTACATCATTAAAATGAAAAAAACCAAAACCAAGGGAAAAATCAAAGAGGGGCTTATACTCCAAAATCATAACCAAACAAGAAAAAAGACTCAAAATTGAAACCAAGAAGGAAAAAAGGCTCAACATTGAAACCAAGGGGACAAATACAAGCATAAAAAAGGGAAACATCAAATACATACAAGAAGGAAAATCAAAACCAATGAATACATACAAATAGGAAAAGAGCAAGTGGTGACTTATGTACAAGATGACGAGGCCCCTCGGGAGTAAAACAACTTTAGGTGATGACCATTCACAAGAAATTGAAGTGGTTCACCATCCAAGGTTTTTAATCTGAAATCATTTTTCCTTAAGACCTCGTAGATTGTGTAAGGACCCAACCATAAAGAATAAAACTTGTGATGTTTGGATGGGTCCTCATGTGCTTTATCCCATAGTATGACATCATCTCCTACTTTGTAATTTACTATTGTGGCTCTTTTATCGAAGGAACATTTAACAATGTATTTCTTCTTTTGGAGGTGATGAAATACATCTTTTCTTATCTCTTCTAGTTCGATGAGTGTATCTAAACAATGTTGTAAAGGTTGGAAATCATCTTCTGCCTCAACAATAGCCAACCTCAATGATGGAATTTGTAAGTGAACATGCAGGACAACATGAGCTCCATACACCAGAGTGTAAGGACTTTGACCTAGTTTTGTCTTAGGGGTTATATGATCTGCCCATAAAACAAAGTTTAAATTTTTGTACCAATCACTCTTGTTATCCTTGACTGTCCTCTTAAGGATCCGAATCAGATTTTTATTTTTTGATTAGACCAATCCATTACCTTGGGGGTAATAGGTGGAAGATCAAAAAAGTTGGATTCCATATGTAACATTAAGGTGGAGCATGACATCAGACATGAAAGCTAATCCATTATCAGTTAATATCTCAATAGGGGCTCCAAAATGGGATAAAATGTTACGTTCAACGAATTCTACCACCTGCTAACTTGTAGCGTTCCTAAGAGCGGTTGCTTCAACCCACTTTGTAAAGTAGTCTGTAACTATTAAGATGAATACATGACCAATGCTGGAAGGCAGTGAAACTAGCCTAATAAAGTCCATGCCCCATATTGCGAAAGGGACTTGGAGTTCAATAAGCCTAAGAGGCAATGAAACTAACTTTTTCTTCCCAGTGAAGCATTGGCAAGCTTAGCATTTTCAAACTAGTAAATGGGCATCTTTGTAGAGTGAAGGCCAAAAGTAACCTGCATGTAAAAAAAAATCTGCAGTTGATCCAAATTTTATGAGAAGAATGAAATGAATACAAATTATTAAAATATTCTTAACACAAAATAAGAGAGATACAGCAAAACTGGTTTTCTATTCAATAAGGAAATAAGTTGAAACTGTAAAATGCAGTGGAAAACAAGCTTGTTGGAATGGTGGCGGATTATCTTTGAGAAGAGATGTGACGGTTGTGCTCATTGTTACACATCCAAATCACTCAACTGGATAAGTGTCGCACATACCTCTCACTTGTCGCAAGTGTCGCAACTCCTGTACAGCTTGTCACAAATGTCGCAAGTTGGTCACGAGAGTGTCGTAGATACTGTTGAATCATGTTACCTCAATGACGACACTACAGAGGCACTTGAAACATCTCATTTACTCAATTTGAAGGAAGGAAACCGGTCTACTGAAGTCAAACATCTCTTAACACCTTAGAAGGCTTCATAATCATGGTTTTGGAAGGGGAACGCTCCTCTAACACTACCTGAGGAGCGCTGGCGCCCCTTCACCATGGATGAGGAGCATTATAGTGCTCTTCCACCTCTTTGCAGGAGCGTTACCCAACTTTAGAGCACTGACGCTTCTCTGGACCTTTCTGGGAGCGTTATAGCACTCTATGACATTCCTGAAGGAGCGCTCCCTATTCTGGGTGAATTGTTAGCCCGGTGAGAAGAATAAGGGGAGAATCATTCGAGTTTAGGAGGCAGTTAAGCTCGAATTCTTGGTTCTGTCAAAATATCTCTCAACCAAGGAAGAGGTTCCTAACTGGTTCTAAACATAACTCAAGTGGTTAGGCTCTTCCCAACCTATATAAGCAAGCTCTATGGTGAGGAGAAGAAGGAGGAATTACATATGTGAAACTTATGATCTTGGAGGAAATTTGCAGTCAGCTAGAGAAGAGTAATCAGTGCAGCTGCTGCCATCCAGGCTGTGGACCTTTCAGGCAAGGGTTAGACGAAGAGGACTTGACGAAGCTGTCGCATTCGCATCTACGATTGTAAGCATTGCTGTCGTGATTCTCATTAATATGACAAGCTTGGCCTGTTTCTTTCTAGTTTGTGTCTGATGTTACATGAACTTATCATTCAGTGATAGATCTGTTTTCAAGCTAATGTCAGTAGAGTAGGAAGTGGTCGTACCTTGATTTGTCCACAGACCTCAGCGAGGAGCAAAGGATTGGAGCACAACTCGGAGCGTGCAGGGACAAACGTCGGTTAAGAGGTACTTCTGTTACTCTTCCTTCTCATGC
>SNQJ01S0183725.1:5262-15641 GCA_010110895.2 Picea sitchensis | reverse complement strand
ATGAAAACAACTCATAGCCATTTTTTTTATTTCTACTTTCTGATCTTCTAGATCGGAACAAGGCACAGGAAGAGAGCATACTTATTCGAAACAAAAACAAGAACTGGTAAACAAAAGCATGGTTTTATTCATTTACCCTACCTACTATATGCTAATTAGATTTAACAATTAGTTACATGTAATTAAACTTCCAGTGGAGCCATTCACGTAACAGTAGTAAAATTATGTTCATTTTCATTTTTACGCATGAAAAATAGAAATATCCAAAAAATAATAGATTGAATTGGTGTGACTGTGATTTCACTGAATAAAAACAAAAACGAAATTTATCCAATCTAGTACTTACTTGGAACCATTGCTCGATAAGGATTTCATAGGCATGTTGTTCCTCACTCAGATCATGTTGTAACTCCTTATTGTCCTCCTCAATCTCCTGCGCACCTAATTCTTCTTTATTAAATATGAAGGATTCTTCGTATGTTGATTCTTCTTTCGCCTCAGGAGGAGTAAATAAGATTTCGACTATTGCCAAGATCTCCTCTTCCAAAGAAGAGGAGATCCCTACTTTTGCTAGGATCTGAGTGAGTTGTTCCAAGCTTAAATTCATTATTAAACCATGTTAAAAAGGATTCTTACAGCACCCAAAACTGAAATCTAAATGAAAAAAACTTAAATAAAAGCACTCATAATGAAATGGAAAACAATTAATCTTCACAGTTGTGGAAATTAAAACGTTCATGAAATTTGGTAGGGACAGTGAGGAGTCTTCTCTCATGAGCTTCTATGACCCTTAGAACCAACACATGTAGATCAAACTTGCAGAAATTAAACACTCTTTCATAAATTGAAATTTGCAAAAATTGAAACTACTTTTACCTAGTTGGTAGGGAGAACATGAGGAGTCTCCTCTCACAAGATTCTATGACCCCTTACCAACACGTCTATATCACACTTGCATGAATTAAACACTCTTGTATAAATTGAAATTTGCAGAAATTGAAATTACTTTTACCTAGTTGGTAGGGAGAACATGAGGAGTCTCCTCTCACGAGCTTCTATGACCCCTTACCAACACTTCTAGATCACATTTGCATGAATTAAAATGAAAAAGAAACTGATACCTCAATCCATCGCGCTTCCTCGGCAACAACACCAAAATGTTGGGCTCTAAATATGTCCTAAAATATAACCTCTATGCATCATATGAAGGTAGGCATTGGCACAAGCGTTTTACTTATCGCCTACGTAAGTTCTTACCTTTCATTTTCAATACCTGTCCTCCAAATATGCAACCCCTGCAAAGGGACAACAATTGTAACAAAAGGAACAACAGTTGTTATATTGGGCCGAACTAACGTTGTATTAATTGAGTTGTAGTACTTTCCCAACTATCTAATTTGTCAATTTGAGGTTCGTAAACTTATGAAGAACACACAAAGTATATGCAAGACTGAAGCGGGACTAATCTAATCTAATCTAATGTTTAAGCTACGACTGAAATTGAATCATTAATCTAATGCAGGAAATTGAAACACACGACTGCAATTGAATTGCGTAAATGAAATTAATCTAGGAATGGGAAATTGTGTGAAGGAAATTAATCTAGGAATGGAGAACTACATGAAGGAAATTAATCTAGGAATGGAGAACTACATGAAGGAAGAGAAGATACAACATGTGAAGAGTTGAATGACACAACACCATATGTGAGCTCACGCCAATGAAGCAATCTTACATTACAATAACCAAATCAATCTTCATAACATAATAATGAAAGCATGGAAACCAAAAATATGAATCAAAGCTAAGAATCCCTTTCTTTTTCAAACCCTAATGACTACCAAATAACTCTAATTACCCCCTCATGAAGAGAGAGCATTCTCTTTTATACATGAGAGCCTTGAAGATAATATAACCATCTCATAATTACATATCCACTAATCTCTCAACTATTTTCCCATTATTACAAAATATAATCCCTTCAAATCCTCACACATATCTCTCATACATCTTGGATAAGATATTCCAACCAAATCTCCATGATCTTCTCCTTGGAATGGGCTTGAATTATCTCCTCAAATCTTGAAATGATGGAGGAAGTATTCGAGAAGTCCTTTTGAATTAATCCTTCTCAGATTCCTACACATTACAAAGCTCACACATTTTTTAGATATATATGAAAACATGTCGATTTTTTAACATTTAATCACAAATTCCATTTTAATACTAAAATGAATAAAGTGAAACCCAAATGTATTTATGAAAAATGATGTCATGAAAGGTTAATGGGGTGATGAAATGTGAAGAATAATGAAGGGAAAGGTGGATGAAAATAAGACATTTCTGAGCCCCAACATCGACCACTTGTTTGCTTATTGTTTGTCTTCGAGGAAGTATCGGAGCTAAAGACAACACACTGATTTGTTGGGTGTATGTTCTTGTGATTCTTATGAATTGATTTAATTCCTCGTGAGGAAGAGTGTAAGGTATATCAGGGAACAATCGTTCTTCCTCAAGATGGGGTGAGTCACTCGTTTCAGGAGTACTCAATGTCTGTGGGTTGTCTTGGGAATGACTAGCCATGCATGTGAGATATTTTGAATCTACACGCTGTCTGAAATATTATATGGAATATGTATTCAGCCATTCATTCTTCAAAACCTTCTTCTAGCGCTAATTTTGTTGATGGGTCCTAAATCCATTAAATTCAACAGCAGGAACCAAACCCACCACTGAGGCTCAATTAGACTCTGCAGTGTTTAATAGTGGAATGGTTCTCCAAATCTTGCGATCCAACCTATTAATCGATGGGCTTTTCATTTTCTTGCAAAGGCATCTCCTTCAATTTGGAATTTCTCTTTTTGTATTTTCCTCTTAGGTGGGACCGATATAAGATGGAAGCTGGTATAAACCAACTTGACAACAAAATGGGAAAAATGTTTTAACTACTGAAGAAGAGGCTGATCTTGGGATAACCCGCTACTCAAGCATGCAGAAGACAATTTTATACCATGAGCCTAGTACTAATGCGTTAACCATGTGAGCATCCAATTACTGTCTAAGATACTTAATTATCAGAAAGAGCAATAAATAATGGTAGGTAAAATAATTGACCTACTCTAATCATCCATCACATAATAACACAACAATTCATCTTCATCATTAAAGAAAAGAACTGCAAAACATTGCATCAGATAACTTAACAATAGATTCAATAGCTCTTACTTGTTACAGCATCCATTCATGAGACAATATAGGAAATAGTTCTTCTCCATGCCCAATCATACATGCATTTGATGAAAATATAACTTGTCTCTGGTCTAGAAGGACTTCTCAATTAAAGGTAGCTCCAAAATAATTCTTAACAAACCAGAAATGAGAGTTTCTTGTAAAACCCATTGACCCTTGAATAATCAGTCGATGCTCTTATTTATAACATTAAATTAACTAAAAATAACGGCTAAAGTGAAGTTAGGAAAAACAAAACTCACCATGTGGCGTTCTATCCTAACATTTTTCTAGCAGTCATCTTAAGATATCACTTTGAACAGGTGACTTTTCTCATACTCCGACCAACTGATGAACAACTCCTCGCAGGTGTTGGCACATGGGAACCTGTGTTGTTCCATCAAGGCTGCGTAAATTTCTCTGATCTCTATTGCATGCACCCGATACTTGATCAGACTGGCACTTAACTATTGTAGCATAGCCCAAGCTCTGATTGGGTGTTCCATAAATTGTTTCACCTGTCCTGGCGCTGTGTCGGTCACCTTTACTAGTCTTTAGGCCCATGAAGAATCTTGCTTGGTGTGCGATTAAACTATGTCATGCAAGTCGATAAAGTCATCGGGCATGACAAACTCGGGCAGTCCAATGTCCTTCATTACCCGATTGATCTTACTCTAGTGTTTCTCACACTTGGCCCATTTCTCTTGAATTTCTCAGTGTGGTTCCTGAGACATTTTTTCCCAATACTCGGTTGACTTCTTTATGTGATCAAGACTGCCTTCAGTCAACACTTGAATGTCATGTGCTTATTTATCTCAACCCTACTGGAATGCACCAATGTATTCGACTCTCTCCATGACCTGCTACACTTTTTCGTACCACTGCTCCATATCCTTTCACGTCACAAGTTCCATGAGAGTATCTTCCTAAATCTCAGTTATTTTTGCGGTAAATAAGTGTCACTCGTCTGTGAACCTACTGTAGGCCTCCTGGAATTCGCTCCTTCGGTACACTGCAGCCTGTGTGGTGTCCTGATAGTACTTATACAAGTGGCGCAAATGTTCTAGTTCCTTTAGGGTGGTGGCCAACTCCTTCTCATCTCTTCTTGCTCTATCTAGGGTGGCATATGAGATCACTCTCCCTACGCCCATAAGTTCGGATTTTCTGACATTTTATGTGTTTATCAAATCTTTCTCTATAGTGATGAGGATGGAGCGATCCAAATTGATCCTCCTTTTCTTGGTGGTCTGTTGGACGATAGCCTTCCTTTTCTTGTCATAAGATATGGAATTTATGTCGGCTAATTCATCCATAGGTTCAGGAATCTGATGATCTCCCCATGTGATTTTATTCCCCAGACTTTCGATGGTGTACACTTGTTCAAGATCGGGTTCTAAAGCTTCCTCGTTATGCTCTGAAGGACTGGCTTCTGTTTGTCTCTCATCGGGCGTCTGACTACTAATAGAAATAGAGGTGTCGGGGATAGACTCAATACTTAATTGTTCATCGACCATTCAAATGCCAACTTCCTACTGCGGGGTTCTTTCCTCTGGCCCACCCAACTTCAGCTCATCTCTAGGACTATCTTCTTAGTTGGCCAGTGCATTAGGCAACTTAGTGTATGGGACACTTTCGAATTCCTTTTCTTTCTACATGACCTCCTTGGTTTGGACGTCCGGGAAAGGAGAAGATGTCTTTGTAGGTCCTTGTTCTTATTCAACATGCACAAGTGTCCTAAGAGATACTTCCGATCTCTCATCATCATCATAGATTTTAATTAGCTCGTGGAGGGGGTCTGACACACTTGTTTCTATTGATACCTTGACTTCCTCCGACTGCGTTGCAATACCTATCAGCAATCCGACTAGTGGCATTGTGGATTTAGGGTTTTCTAACCCATCGATGTTATCAAGGTCTATGAATTCAGGAATTCTTGGTCCCACCGGGCTTTCTTCTAGGCTATCGATCGGAAACCTTGGCATCCTGATGAGGTTCGGGTTATATCGCATCTAATTCATCATTCGTTGAGCCTGTTAACACATGAATAACCCTCTATCCCACGCATCCTGAGCCTTGTGGGAACTCCTATCCTGTATTGGGGTTACCTGGGAAATCTTTGTTGTTTCAGTCGCTTCCTGGGGAGTTTCTACTGTCTCGACTGCTATGATTTCCTCTCTGGCCCAGAGGGCTCCTTGAGCCGAATGTTCTATGGTTTCCTATTGTTAATCTAGGTTCATGTCTTTTAATCTAGTCATCCTAGGATCGACCATCCTCATCACAACTTCGTCCCAATCCTATGCGTTTGCTGTGAAAATCTCATATTCAAACCTATCATGGGTGTATGGCCAGTAGGACGATACTTGCAACATGTTCTTTGGGACTAAACCCTTTGGGTCATGATTGCAAAAATGACCAGTATGGAATTGAAACTCTGACTAGATTAACCCTTCCTACTTGGCTTGAGCAGTTTCTTTTACTATGTAGAAACCTATATGGAATCCATAAGGTATGAATGCTCACTTCTTACCTTTTACCAGAGTAGCATTGTAACCTTACAGGATGGTCTGGTAGAAGATTTCCCCTACTACTAGTCGATCAGGGACATACAAAGGTAACAGGTGTGGTTCTCTGGTGGCTCCAAAAACCCTGATGTAAGTATCGTGCTCATCTAGATACCAATGGCCAACCTTTGATATCATCTTTTTCGCCACAACCGACAATATTGGGCACTCTTTTTTGAAAAACATGAAATGAATGCGCACAATGAATTGATCGTAGATGAGGGAGTAGGATTTCTTGTACTTGTTCTCCCACAAGATGCTAAAATATACATGGACCGGGAGTTCTGAGGCGTGCCAGCTCAAATCCATTATGGCAAAGGCATTTCTAGCACAGATGATGTCCAATAAATAAGAATCCATGTAGAAGAATGGAGTCTCTCCTTCTTTTTTCATATGAGCATGTTGAATGCAAATGATCAACTTCTTGGAAATGATGGCACCCCAGTTAAAATCTCTCCCAGAAATGGCTACCATGTAAGATAGAGGCATCCATGCCTCTAAAAACCTGGAACAATCTTTCTCCCCATACAACTGAAAGATGAGGGCCATTAGATAGATAAACAACTCTCTTAAGTTGGTCGTCGAGTACCAACCGAAGGTCCGATTGGTGAACTTTTTATCCTCTCTCCACCACGAAGGCATCACCCAAATGGTGTCATGTTTCTCATAGAAGCTTATAACAAAATCGTTGTTCAACCACTCCTCTAGGTCTCTAAGCTTGTAGTAATTATGCACCTCCACTAGAAGGAAAACCCTGACACACTCGCCATTGTCGTCACTAATAAAACATATTTGTGTGTCAGTTTGGTCGATAAGCCACTTCAGGAGTTCTATGCAAGGGAATATTGGAGTTATGCTTGCTACCATGTGTAGGTACGACCTTTGGATATTCGAAAAAACTTCATCGTCGAGTTTCCTCATATCGGGGTCGTTGTGTGGGGTATATTCAGGGAATTCTTCCCGCTTGATCTTCTAGAAAATTTCTCCCCAGTGCGGGATTACTGCCTTGGTCCCTATGCTAACCTTTGTGTCTCCAAAGGCCGAAGGGTGAATGAAAACCTCCTTGTATGATGTCTTAATGGCAGGCGCCGACTTTGGAGTAAATTCCAATTGTTTTGCGACTGCTAGGGAAGATCCTTCTCCTACATCTTTTTCCTTTAGCTTCGGCACTCTCAGAGATTTCCTGGTGGTTGGTTTTCTTGGAGGCATTATTCCTGCCATCAAAATTAATCTTTAGGGCATGCATATAGAGTAACACTAGATAAAAATGAATGAAGTGAAGCATAAAAATCCAAAGACTGGTACATACCTATAACTCTTGCTAAACCTGTCGTTTAATACTCACTGGACCTTGGAAACATCTTCCAGATTGCTCGTCTCACTCCTCTAGATGCTCTGAACTTCTTTATGCATGATGACCTTGTTTATGAACTGCTCGAAAGAATTTAAATGGGGAAGAAATTGTCTTGTCGTATCAACCAATTAACTCGGGTTATGAGTGGAAATCAAACGAGATCTACCGTCGAATCCCTGCAATTCAATTCATAATAGGTTGATGGCAGAGGTGTGGAGGGTGGTGTTCCCTATCAACAATTTCAAATGGTTGATTTCATCCACACATGAATTAATAACTAATGCGATATTTGGAATTAATTAGTTCTTTAAATGCTTCGGATCCAACGTATCTTAGCGCTAAAACGTCCCATCGCATCGCTTTATTAGTGGGCAGATTGGGGATCAACGATACATGGTGAATGTTCTCATTGGTATCTTCCTGATAAGAACTCCTGACGCTGATTAATTTCTTCATATGGTGCCAACGTGGAAAGACTTATTTGGGGTGCGACTTGGGCCTTGGGAACCAATAATGACTCAAGGGAAAACTAGATCGTATGTTTAACCACTCTAACAACGACAGATGGTGGATGAGGAGAGGTGGTTTGATCATGTATCTCAATCGGAGTCAAGGGTTTCAACAAGATGCATGTGTTAAAATAAACCTGGGATTGTCGATGTCGAAAGGCATCGGGGGTCGGCAATTGGGGATCAACTTATCATGTTCTCTATGGGCTATCTTTCTAAAACACGCCGATCCCGAAAGGTATTTCTGGATCGACTATCTGTGAAACCTTTATTTCTTCATTAATTCTTACTCTTTTATCCTTTTTCTGATGCCGAAGGGATCGGTCATCGACGATATCCTTGTGTGATGCATATCGCAAAAGAGCAACTTCCATTTGTCAATGTCAAAAAATCGGTGCTTGGTAACCTCGGTTCTCTCGAGTGATTTTATTTCTTCTTTAATTCTTCCCAATGCCAAATCTTTGAGCTCGTCGGAGGGGAATTTCTGGCTATTGATTCTTTAATTAAATGTTAGTCTTTTAAGTTATGGGTTTTCTCATGTTCAAGAAAACTTTGAGAGACTTAAAAGAGAAAAAAAATGATAAGTAAGGGCAACATTTTCATACTGAAGTCCAATTAAACAGTGAAAAAGATCAAGTGGTACCCAAAAAGTAAAATTTGACATGGAATTTTTAGGATGTGTTGAGTGATTAATGTTAGCACCTTGTAAATCTCCTCGACAGTCAAACAGACGACAAGGATAATTGTTTCAACCTACTTTAGAGATGAAAACTAGCCGGTTCAACTCAGAGAGGGCTCTCTCATGTCACTTGATATATCTATGGAACTCGGTGGCTAGATTTGGTTTGTTTTGGGGATTTTTATAAAGTTCTTTGCTAAGAAGGGGAGGAACACATAGGGCTATGGAGTCAAAATTTCTGAAAATGAATGAAAACAATGATCAGCAAGTAGAACTCTCTAGAGGATAAAGGTTAAATGAGGCAATGAATCTAAGTTGTAAATGTAAATTTGCAGAGTGTAAGAGGAAAGGGGGAAAACAAGTAACTGCATCAAAGCATTAATTAAATGAATTCTGAATTAGTTAGGAAGAAATACACACAGTTTAAATTGCTTCAGCCGAGAGCATCACAAGATGAATTATGGGCCTTCAACTCTCCAATTTAAAAATAAAAAAATGCATATGGAATAAAAGATCAGGGGAAATACAAACAATGAAGGAAGACAAAACTCATATCATAGCCATTAGAATCTTTTCATAAACAATTCAAAATGCTTCTGCATATGTGTTCAATTCAGTCCCAGAAAAATTACAATAGAGTCCAGAACCACCAGAATTGTGCCCTTGCACTTCTACCCATCATTAATACACTCAGAACCTCTAACACTTATACAATTCGAGTTCCTTCAGTGTGCAACCGGTTACAATAACTGAAATGAAACGTTCCAGCTTCTACAATGATTACAAATGACAGTTTTCAGAAAAAAATTTCATGATCCCTACAGATTCCTCTAATGCTCCAGCTCCTTCCTATGCCACGTTCTCTTTGAAATGTAACTCATACTCTTTCAAATATAATTGCATTTATCGATATTCTCATTAAATATTTGGGAATAATATATTTGAAATAAAAATAATTCCCAAATATTTTTCTATCCTGTATAATGAAATTTCCATAATTTAATTCATGCCCGTGGTTTTTAATGTTGATACTGAGAGGGGGGTGAATCAGTATCAAGTAAAATTTAAAACCTTTTTAAACTTATACTTAAACCATTCAACTATATCTAATGAGAAATGAACAATAGTATAAGAGTTACACCAGTACACCACAATACACCATGCAAAATATATGAGAAATAATCAATAGTTATTGTTCAAGGGAAGTAATGACTTCCAAAGGTAGCTACAACCTCCAAATGTAAAGGGAGGGAYAAAAATCCAAGAGGAAGATACAATCCTCCAATATCAAGAGAGATTTGAACTCTCCATCCTTTCCCCTTCCTTCCAACCAAGAATATATGAGAGATAATAAAACATTACATTAAGTCATCACCATCAACCAATCATCACATAGAACCTGATAATGCTTCCTGAGACTTCTTCAATTTATGCAATTATTCAATTATTGGAGTACTCTGATCCTATAGATAATATTACTCCATGTATTCTCTGAAACTCCTCCAATTTTCACTCCTTGAATCCTCCCCAAAAAGAGGTTATAGAAAGAATGGTAGACTTTATTCAATTCTGGTCTATTCAGGAGAGTGCACTTGCATAGAATGCCCCACACTCAATAATTAACATCTGATTTTGAAACTCCCACACAAGAAACTAAAGTCCGTATGATTTCCAATTAAATTTTTCCTACTTCATTTGGATTCTCTATGAATAAATTATGATTGTTTTACCCGGAACACATGTTTATTGACTAGCTTCAGGACTGGTCACAAACCCTATCTTCCACAGAGTGTATCTCTATAATTATAGCGAATCAAGAGCTGAAATTTTTACCAGAGGTACCTTGATATGTCTTCTCAATACCATAGCGATTTCACCATCTGAATCATTCTAGAAAAACATTTATAGCAAAAATGGTAAGATGACCTGAAAATAGCATACCTTTGAACACATCACCAAAAGACTTCATCCTCCCTTGAAATCCATCCTTATGTCACTTATACCAAAAGATGATGTTTATTTATACCATTTATGTCACTTCCTTTTAA
>SNQJ01S0183724.1:18969-34857 GCA_010110895.2 Picea sitchensis | reverse complement strand
TGCTGATTTGTGTATGACAGTGTGAGATGATTGTATTGTACTGAGAGCTCTTGGATTAGAGTTCTGTATGAGATTGTTTCATGATTCATGATATACATAATATATGATAGTGGGGTTTTTAGCTTTATGCTTTCCCAGTAAAACTTTTGTGTTATGTGTTATTGATATTTCACTTTGTGATTGTGGTTGTGATCGTGGTTTAATTTTCCTCAAGAATAATAGTAGAAGCGATTTTGTATTTAAGAGTGGTGTATAATTGTTAGATTAGGAGAATCGCAGGAATACATTAAGTGTATCGAAATTTCTACATGCTTTGTGCACACTGTGTGAGACTTGCAAGGCTAAGTGCAAGTGACTGTAAGAGATTATGTAAAGGCTTTGTGTTGTAACCTAGCTTGAGGAAGGAGGATCTGGCGGGGTGTGTGCAGATCTCCTGTCCTATGCAGAGTAGGAATTTATGGATCTGTAAATGTAGATGATTGGCACAAGATAATACATAAGATGAAGAGTTGGTGGACGTAGCCCCAAGATGGGGGTGGACCACGTATATCCTATGTTATGGTTTCTTTTCTCATTATGGTTCTTTTATGGTTCATATGCTTAATGATTAGTACAATGATGTATGCTTAGATGAATATGATAGCTTAGTGCCTAATGATGTGAATGAGATGCTAGATCTGATCTATGTTGATGTGCTTAGGGCTTGAATGTGTTGAATCTTGTTGAATACTACGCTATGTTGTNTTAATGATTAGTACAATGATGTATGCTTAGATGAATATGATAGCTTAGTGCCTAATGATGTGAATGAGATGCTAGATCTGATCTATGTTGATGTGCTTAGGGCTTGAATGTGTTGAATCTTGTTGAATACTACGCTATGTTGTAATTAGGGTTTATCTATGTTGTAGACAAAGGTTAAGTACTAATGAATGACAACTGCTAAGTGCTTTGTTAGAGTATTGTAATCAAATATCTGTGTCCCAACTAAGTTTGTAGACACTGGAGTCCTGCAACCACCCCTACCTCTATCTCGGGTGAGACTTCATCTACCTCGCAGGTGTTGCTGAAAGGGATGGTAGTTAGGGTTTTGTTGGTGCACTGTTGAATTTTTAAACCCTAGGTCTTCCCCCATGCCAACAAGGAAGAACTCAGAAAACAAGATCCTCTTGGATTCAAAGTTTCAGAAAAGGTTGAAGAACGTTACAACAAAAATGCAATCGAACTTACATTACAATATGACCATAACAATCCATATGAATGTTTCAATCATGGACACTCCAGAATTAGAGGTAAACAAGATGGAAAAGAAGATGACTTAGATTAAACCATAAGTCTCAAATCCTGTTACATAACCAGAAAACCAGAAGCTTCATCAAAAGTTTACAATACGGGAGCCTAGCTCAACCATCAACCTCGACAAAATATCAAAATGGCTACTATATACTTAGAACAATTCGCCACTAACAGCAGAGGCGTGATTGATTCTTTGTATTCAAGGTTTTACATCTGCATGTTCTCTGGAAGACTGTGCATGCAGTCTTCTGTGAGACGCGAGCTTCTGTTAGACGCAATCATGTTTCAGAAGGGACTTGCAGAAGAATCGACTTACTGACAGTCCTTCTGGATTTCCATTTAAGGAGTGAGACAAGGTTTCACCAACCTTCCTCACCTTCATTAAATGTCTTCATCAGGATCAGGATGTCCCAATTCAACTCTTCACCTGGAGAATGTGATGGCATGTCCCTGCTCTTTTCCATTTGGAGCTTTGTTGGATGCTTGTCTGGAAAACCGACTGGTGAACATGGATGAAGGCGAGGGGAGCTGGAGAGATGATGGTTGTTGGACCTTGACCAAGTTTTGGAGATCCTTGGTCATGTTTTACCTCTTTTGTAACTTTGAAAGGTTGGTCAAAGGAAAAGCGCAAGTCGAAGTGGAGATCGCGGGATCTTAGCCCCTTTTTAAGGTAGTTTTTGGGATTAGGGTTTATGTAACGGGTATGGGATGTCGGCCCATGGGTTTTCCCATGTTTGAGCCCATTTTTTAATGTATAAATAGATATGTATGTCATGTAGGAAGAGACCGATGTGCTAAGTGAGAATAGTTGTGGATGATTTGTGCATACTATGTGTTAAGAACTTGTAGAGCTAAGTGCAAGTGATTGTAAGAATCTTGTGTATAGACAGTAAGAAGGATTTGTGCTTAAACCTAGCTCGGGGAAGGAGGATTTGGCGAGGTGCGCGTAGATATCCTGTCCTCTATGGAGTAGGGTTTTGATTCTCTGTGCTTGTAGAATATTGAGAGAACATAATAAACAAGAGAAGAGTTGGTGGACGTAGCCCCACACTAGGGTGAACCACGTATATCCTGTGTTATGATTTCTTTGTGGATTCTGGTTATTTTCTTGTGTATATAATTTAAGCTTAAGTGCAGTAATGAATGTTTAGATGAATCTAGTATGATATCTTAGTGCTTAAATGATGTGAACAAATTATAGATATGATCTTTTTCCATGTGCTAAGTGCTTAGATGTGTTAGATCTGGTAGAATACTGCATTGTTATGTAATGAGGGTTTGGATATACGATGTGAATAGGGTTAATTGCTGATGAATGTTAACTGCTAAGTGATTTGTTAAGTGGTATAATAACATATCTGTGTGCCAAATAGGTTGCAGACATTTGAGTCCTGCAACCACCCCTACCTCTACCTCGGGTGAGACTTCATCTGCTTCGCAGGTGATGTTGAAAGGGCCAGTAGTTAGGGTTTTGTTGGTGCATTGTTGAAGCATTAAACCCTGGGTCTACCCCTGTGCCAACAAATGGTTCCATTGTTGGGACCTGAAACTATGATTGCTAGGAACTAAAGAAAAGAAAGATTTATGCGTAGATCTTTGCTTTAGTGCACAGTATTGACTTGTGAAGCTCTGTGCTGAGAAGAGAAGTATAATTTGAAGAAAAGAGGTAAGATATTGAAGATATGTGCTCTGAGAAAGGTAAGATAAGTGAAATTTTTTGTTTCGAAAGAATGAATCTAGGTATGTTTGATAAATTTTGTCCTAGCCTGAAAACTAGGGCACAATTAGAAGAAAGAATATTTGATACGAATAGATCTGATAGAATCAATGAAAGACATGTTATTCCTATGCATAGAAAGAATTTTTGGACTAACAAATGGATGCAGTATCCTAGAAAGAATTTTTTGCAGGTTAGTTATTGTGATCCCAGTGCACAGTACAGGAAAGGTTGCAGATCATTTAAGAGAAGGAGATGATTAACCCTTTATTACAGTTGCAGAAGACCGAGACATCTTGCTAAGGAATGCCCTGGTAGAAGACCCAGTTGTCTTTATTGTAAATCTATGGACCATGAAGTTTTGGATTGTCCTAGAATGATTTCTAAAGTTGAAAAGATGAATATGAAACAAGAAAACTATGAGAAAGGAAAAGAAAGTAAGGATATGATAGAACCCCAGAAATAATCAGAGACTATATCACTATAGATGAAAGAAACCTTGAATGACCACAAAAATATCAACTTATTTGAGGTCTTAAAAGAGAAAGAGTACATAGAAACAAGAATAGGAGACTTCAACATAGACTGTGTCCTGGATGAGGAAACACATGTGAATATCATGATAGAAAGAACTTGGGAAATTTTGGGAAAGCCTGCTATGGTTCCTTCATTAGGAGGAATAGGATTATTTAGAGGAAAGATGATAACACTATGTGGAATACTTACCCAGATATCTATGAGTTCTCATGGCACTTTGACAGAAGAAGAATTTGAGATCGTTAAGTTTGTTGAGAACAATGCCCCATTTTATATCTTGCTAGGAAAAACCTGGATTGATAAAGATCATATACGAAGGAAACAAGAAGAGGAGGATCTAGAACAGAAAAATAAATATCTAAGGGATTTCATGGCTAGGAGAATAACGCATTTACTGGAAGAACAAGAGAACCATTCAAAGCTACTAAAGGCCAAATCTATGGATGTGAAAGTTGAAATGACACATGAAGACTGGGGACACCTGTATGTACAAGAGAGTAGAGCACCTACCCCAGAAAGAGAAGAAGTATTACCCTTAAACCTTATGAAAGATCCTCCACAGTGTGAAGTTATCATGCCAAGAGGAGATAAGAACAATAATGGAAAGAGGAAACCCATGATTTAGATCACAGGAAAGAAGGCCAAAAAGTTAAGTAAGAAGAGGGAAAAGTTAGAAAAATTGCAAGAAGTTCCAGAGAATACTTTGCAGAAGAAAGGTTTCTAGAACTCGAACTTCGCCGGAATATCAGTACAACACAGATTGGCACTTCTCCATGACGAAGCAATATGGCCATCGGAGGAAATATGACCGTTCAATCGACACACCCGAACGATTAGGAAAGTAGTTATGGCCTGAAAGTTCTCCATTGGACCATTAGGACCGCGCCATAACAGATGGAGTTGCATTGAATAAGGCTTTGCAACTCATTGAAAGAAACCGTTACGAAAATATCTATTTATCCCTTCGAGCGTTGCACCGAGAAAACTTTTGCCAATTTTGATTATCCGAGCCTGCAGAGAACTAGTTTATTTTGTGCAGTGATCATTGAGACCTCGCCATCCATTTTGTTACATTGAGTATTGTTCACCGACCTGAGATATCATATCTTGAGTGTGCATGTTGGATTCAATTAGCATAGCATAAAAATCCATCGAATAAATTCTAATAGACCTCATGGCTGAGAAGGTGATGTTTGTAGGCATACAAGCCTCATCGACACGAGGAGTGCAAGCCTCCCCGTCGACTGCTCGTGGATCTGGGCCATCTCGAGTTGTGACCGAGAAAATAACCAAGCATCGTGATGACTTGGAAAATGTGAAGCTAATTCCATCCATCCTACCCTACTGCATCCCACCCTTGGCCAGTGTGGTGAGTCGTGATAGTGTCCCGAGGGACTTCGACTACACAGTCATCACTGCGTACCTGCCAAAGGGATACAAGTAGTCAGACTGTAGTTGGAGAGGATTCCAACATTGAAGATCGGTGACTATAACCTAGTAGAGTGCAAGAGCTATGGAATGCTCGCACCTCACAAATATTTGACCAAGACCAAGGGGAAGAAGTCAAAGATCGTCCCCCAACCGTGGACTATGGACATTATGAGGTCCACTGTCTTGAATGTGATGAAGATACCACATTTTGGAAGGCACCAGGAGGTTAACACGTGTGTTAAGATCCTACTATCATGATTCCATGGTGGGTATCTATGGTTAGACAGACGCATAACTGTTGATCCATTGCTGATCTATAGGATCACCAGATTGACGATGCAGGGACCAAACATGCAAGAATTTTATCTAGGGAAGGCTGCAGACCGTGCCCTGGCTCAAAAGATGAAAGACACCTACGGTGATGTAGAGAAAGGGATGTGAGGCTACAAGGTAGCCTCCATTCAAAATGGTGCAGTGTGCCTTTCTTGCTAGTTGATTGCTGGTAAGATAGTCCAAAAGAATAGACCCACGTGGGTCATAGGGTTTGTCTTTGACCTCACAGGAAAATGTGTGGAAGGACTACGTATGAACTAGGCCAGTTACCTAGTTAATAAGTTAGAATTGTATTGTCGTGAAGCTCAGGATCAGGGCTATGAGTTCCATTTTAGCTGGATATTGATCCTCATCTCATTCACTGCCTAGGATATGTTGGACGGTGCGACCTTCCTTGACATTGAGCCGTTCAATCCACTAGCTGTGAAGTTCACCACACTCAGGTATTCGAGCGATATGGGGAAAAAATGGTAGTCGAATGCATTATTCCATACCTAATACCTGCAAATGAAGAGTTTTAATGAGTCTTTCCCTCGTATGATGTCGAATACCCTAGACAGGTTCAGGCCCCTTATGAAGTTCTGCGCAGATAGGCATTTTATTTATATTACTGTGCGCGAAGACGAAAGTAAAGAAGAGATTCATTCCTACTACAAGCTCACAGAGGAGGACCTAGAATAAATCACTAAGGAATGGACCACAAAGTTCCTTATACCAGTCGACTAGGAAGCACTGTCCAATCCCAACCTCATTGGAAGTTCGGTGGTTACTCGCGAAGAGTATGATGCACCCAGTAGTAGCAGGAAGAAAAAGAAGGAAGATGTACAGGAAATACACAACACATCAGAAGGGACTGCATCAGATTCACCTAGTGGAGGAGGAGATGAAAAAGTGGGCAAAGAAGAGAAATAAGGGGAAGAAGACAAGCTGAAGCAAGGAGAAGTAACACTGCCTAGGAACCCCCTTGAAGAGGCAGATACATCCAATAAAAGAAAGGTTTCCCCAGCGAAACCTACATCATGGAAGAATTCCAAAGAGAGTAAGTCGAAGCTGTAGACTGTACTCACGGTCGATGACTTTGACTTCATTTTCACAGCTATATCAGATGCCTCAGAAGATATTTTGTATAGAACTAAAGCCAAACAAGAAACCATGTATGGAAGGATTGAAGCAGAGCTGAGAGGTGTAGAACAAGCCCTTCACTCCAGCCGCGTAGTGTCCACTCCACCCCCGCCACCAGAAGAACCAGAGTTGGGAGATGAGCCTACCCAACTCCATAGAATATATGATGTGACTGAAGCTCACCTTCGTCGCATGCAGGAAGAAAAAGAACATGCCACAATGTCCCTGAAGCAAGCACAAGAGGAAATCATAGAGAAACGTCGAGTTGCGCAACAATAGAAGGATGACCTCCAAATCAAGTTCAAAGAGGATAGAGAACATACCCAATAGGAGAAAGAACAACTGCTCACAGAATAGGTTGGAGTTAAAGAATCAGTTTGCAAAGCACTTCGCTCTATGATGGGCTTAGAGCAAATGGAGGAAGACTTGGTGGAGAGTCAAGTGGAAAATCTTGTGGAAGCCATTCAACAACTTCAACAAATAGTGCTACAAATAGTGCAAATCACTCCACAGGAAGTGAAAAGCACTCCACAAGAAGTGCGAGACCAGAGAGAAGCAACTACCTAGAGCACAGTTTAAAGGATAAAATCATTAGCCATGGAATGTAAACAACTAAGTAGTCATAGTGTACAGACTTATAAGTGCCTTACTGAGGACCCTGAATTGAAAACACTGGAGTCACATCTCTAGGAAGAAAAGCAACAAGCAACAATAGTACAAGCGTAGTTAAATACCTTGTCACGGGTCAAGCGAATGAAAAGATCCCAAGAACAATGCACGACTCAACAACAGGTCCATGCCATACAAAGCAAAGTCATGGAAGTGACTCAGAAGCTCCAGCCAATCTAGGATGCAGCTTGCCTACTTTTTGAGGAGATTGAACACTGAGGAGCATAGCTGGAATGAGTAGTCACTTTGGTAGAACAACGCTTATAACTAAGTGTGAATAAGTGTGAATAGTTGTGGATGCTTTGTGCATACTAAGTGTTAAGAACTTGTAGAGGTAATTCCAAGTGATTGTAAGAATCTTGTGTATAGAGAGTAAGAAGGCTTTATGCTTAAATGTAGCTCAGGGAAGGAGGATTTGGTGTGTTGCACGTAGATCTCCTGTCCTCTATGGAGTAGGATTTTGATGCTCTGTGCTTGTAGAAGATTGAGAGAAGATAATAAAGAAGAGAAGAGTTGGTGGACGTAGCCCCACACTGGGGTGAACCACGTATATCCTGTGTTATGGTTTCTTTGTGTATTCTGGTTATTGTATTTTGTATATAATTTAAGCTTAAGTGAAGTAATGAATGATTAGATGAATCTAGTATGATATCTTAGTGCTTAAATGATGTGAATAAATGCTAGATCTTATATTTTTCCATGTGCTAAGTTCTTAGATGTGTTAGATCTGGTAGAATATTGCATTGTTATGTAATTAGGGTTTGGATCTGTGATGTGAATAAGGGTTATTTACTAATGAATGTTAACTGCTAAGTGCTTTGTTAAGTGGTATACTCACAGATCTGTGTCCCAGCTAGGTTGCAAACATTTGAGTCCTGCAACCACCCCTGCCTCTACCTCAAGTGAGACTTCATCGGCTTCGCAGGTGTTTCTGAAAGGCTTGATAGTTATGGTTTTTTTGGTGCGTTGTTGAAGCGTTGAACCCCTATGCCAACAATGGCACAGACTCACATGATTCACCTAATGAGTGATGGCCATGTGGAATGGTGTGGCGGTAGAGCGATGATTGGCAGGCGTGGGCGCCAATATATGGGAAGTTGAGGTGTAAAGGTGTAGGGATGATGTGGTGAAGGGAGAGGACGTGAAAGTAGGGGGGAGAGGATGTGGTGGAAGAAGGAGAGATTGTGGTGGCAGGGCAAAGTGGGGATGAAAACACAGGTGGAGGCGATATGGGAGATAGAGGTTGAGAAGCGAGAGGCAGAAGTGAAAAGGGATATGTGACAGTGAGAGAGGGACATGCGTGTGGGGATGTGAGTGGGGGACAAGTGTAGGTGGGAGTGAGTTGTGGTATCGGGAGGAAGTAAGAGGTTTATCTCGGAGGGAGGTATAGTGGTAAGTGTTTTAGCATTGGGGGCGTGGTTCGAATTGATGAGGAGGTGCAACATTAGTGGGGGGCTACGCCCAAAAACCACTAACTCAGACCTTCCACCCTCGTTAAAGGAAGAATGTTAGTGGGGGTGTCCGATATGGGCTATGCACCGTAGATTTTAGCTCACATATTTTGGCTGCTGATATTTGCGGGATGGTTAGCACAATACTCCAAGGCCGCCCAGCGTTCAAAAACTTAGGATAAGAGCCAAAAGTGGGTTTTTGGCCCACTTTCATGCATTTTTCCACCAGAGGGATAAAAACACATCGTTTATCAATAATATGTGCTAACATGCACATTGTGCACTCTGAGGGATTTGTTGGCCCACGCACTGTGTGTGTGCTTCCTTTAGTGAGTTTGCACATGTCAATTTTTTCCCAATTGTATAGTTTTTCCTTTTGAAATGCATTTTAGTGTTGCAGGTGAACTAATTTTTTTTGGCATTGTTGTATTTCTGTAACCATTTGCATGCAATGTTGCAGATAAAATTTCAGTGATAAAACTCTCATTTACATGATTTTACTAAGTTACAGACACAACTCAATCATGCCATAGATAGAAACAAAACTCTATACTACTGAGATACAAGGTTATCCCAAACCCTTTCTATTTGAAAATTACAACATGACATGACTCTGTTGCATCCTTGGTCTGGTTCTAAACCCAGACTCTAGAACTCTAGATAACATTTACCCAAAATGGACAATAAAAACATAGAACTCGAACCAATTCCAACAACCATTTGAACCCTTTACAATCATATTCATCCTGTATATATAAGCCAATTTGGATCTTCAGGTTTAAGACTTTGAATGCTTTCTTTTGTTGTTCTTGTTTTAACTTCTTTCTTCAGGATGGTGTTGCACTGTCCTTCCAACTGTTTTTGGTTTCTTTCTTCATTTTGTTGTCCAACTCCTCTGTAAATTGCGCAACTTATGTTTACCAAAATTGGGACTGTAGCATTCCTTGCACAACTTATATCAACAAAACGAAGGGCCCACCACTGGGTTCAAGGTTACCTACCCATAATGAAAGTAGGACCATGGTGGATGATAAGAATACAAATTCATGTCAAGAGTTCTAAGGAATGGTCGTCACAAGATTATATACATCCTTTGAACAAGAGCATGAGACATATGGATAACTCATGAATCATATACTTGATGATAGAAATTCATGATGCAGGAGGCATCAACAAACTCTCCATAGGGACTGGAAGAATAACCAGTCGAAGGAGTAAACTCTAAGTAACGAGCTCATTTTCCTCGGGTCATGCGAAACCCAAAATTTGGATGACAGTGGACTCAAAAAAAAATTCTCTATTCAAAGGAGACATGATTGTTGTCAATATGAGATAATATTCCCTTCCCGCCCGTCTTTTTTTTTTCATAGGAAAAGAAATGCCATGATACAGGAGAGGAAACGAGTGTCGCAAGTAAGCAACTAGCTCCAAATAATGGAACATACCTATTCTCAATGCAAGGAAGTGCATGTGGGGCATGGACACTCAGACGAATGTTTCCTCTTAGGGTACAAGGTGTCAAGCAACAAAGGATATAAAAAGGCTCTTCTTATCTAGTGATGAATATTGCTCAGGTAAGAGGTTTGTAATGAGAAAGTGGGAACTGACAATAGGCTCAATACTACAAGAAGTATGGTGGAATGTGATTACAACTTAACTTAAAATAATGTGTTTTTTCGTATATTTTGTCCCGTAGAATTGAAAAGGTATAAAATAATACCCAGGAGAACTCTTCTAGCCAACGATGACTAGAGTATTCCTTTTTTGTAAGTAGTCTACTTGGTCTGAAAAAGTGTTAAACTTACACCAAAGAGACATCCTTTCAATGTCATTTAAAGAGTGTGAAAGAGACAAGTTCGCTTGACAATCGTTTCTCTTTTTAGAGAGTCAGAAAAGAGCTTAACCAAGACTTAGGGGAGTCCCATAAGTAACAGTTAGAACGCTTGTGAGTAAGAATATGAGGTTTGAATGAAAAGTCATATCATAACTATCAGGAACTCTCGGTCCTATGAAATAACTTATGCATGGGCACCAAATGGCACAAGGGTTCTAACTAGGGCAGGCATGTTTGGTAGGCCTCTATGCTATAGCGGGAAAACCCCCCTATGGACTACACTAGGGTTCAACATGTAGGTATATGTAATCGTTTAAAAGTCTCCTACTCTTTAGACTACCCTGAATATACCCCACATTCATAAAAGAAATACAAAGTAAAAAGGATCTGGTAACTCTACCTTAAACTCCGCATCCGGTGTCGATCCTTTCACCTTCGATTGCTCCTCGACTATAAGTCTCCTCCCAAAGCCAACCTGCATTCACAAAAAGACAAACAAGAAACTACGAACATGTATCTCATATATGAATTAGTGGTTTAGATGTCAGTATAAAACATAAATCAAACATAAAGATTGAACACATCATATTACGGGACAGAAAAAGTATTCCTTTTATTGATATCACAAAGTTTACTTACAATGAGATCGATGACTACTCCATGAACCTGGTATGAGGTCCTCTTCACTAAGCTCCAATTGTGCTTCCATGTATCTTTCTCCTCTCACACTTCTTCTAGGGAAATGGCATAGGCTTATGATGGAGGAAAAAAGGGCTAGAATGGGAAATTTTGATCCAAATCTCACAAAGCGGCTACAATTCTTGGGGCAAGGAGGGGATGTGAAATGGGGAGATTTTCACTATTATTATGCTTATGTCTTGAATAATACCCCAACATCTCCTTTTATATCACAAAACAATGTTCATTCGGTTGGGTGACGGGCTATAGTTGGTGGGATAGTTGGAAAACTACCCAATAGCTTGTAATCTCAACGAATTCCTTGCAACTTTCTAATTTTTGCAACATTTGTGGGTATATGCGGGTTGTAACGGTGAAACTAGAGTACGTACACAAGATGTAATGGTGCAACAAGCATGTGTACGCGAGCAGTAGTGGTGCAGGGCACGTACATATTCAAAAATATGGTTTTTAAGAAGAGCTGCTCAGTGATGGCTTGGCAAAAATAGCAAGTAAGAGGGCCAAATGCCAGGTAGGAATGTATGGTGAAATTTAGGGTTATAATAGATGCCCCCTAATGTGTGAGGTCAGTGTTATAACCCTAAACTGCACCAGACATGCATACCTAGCATCAGGTCATCTTACTTTCTATCTTTGCCAAGCCATCATTGAACAACTCTTCTAAAAACCATTGTTTTGAAGGTGTATGTGACCTACACCACTACTGCCCGCGTACACATGCTTTCTACACCACTACAGCTTGCATACACTCACAAAAAATCATGAAAATTGAAAATTGAAAAGGGATATGGGTTTCTAAGCCATTACTTAATCAATTGACCGCCCATATCCAGACACCCCAACCGTTATGATCTCTTTTGGCCTATAAAATAAAGAGTTGGGGTCCCATTCCAAAGGGAATCACGAGAGAATATAAAATCTGCCCATTTCAATACTCCCCCTTTGCCCCAATATTTTGCAACCACATTGTGAGTGTGGGCCATAATTCCTTCTTCCTCCTTTGCAAACCCTTTCCATTTCCCTAGAGAGAACTGAAGAGGAGAAGAATACATGGAAGTAGTTTGTGCATGGTGAATAGGATCCTAGGACCGATTTCAAGGAGCAGTGTCAGTCTCATGTTGTAAACGAATTTTGTGAGATTAATATAAAGAAGTACTTTTTTTGTCCCACCAAATGATGTGTTAAATATTTATGATTTGTTTACATTTGATGATTATGATGTCTAACCCACTAATCCATATGTAGAATTCATGCTTGTAGTTTCTTGTTTGTCTTTTGGTGAATTCAGGTCAACCTTCGGAGGAGACTTGTAGTCGGGAAACAACCAAGCGCAAAGGGATCTACACTGGACGCAGAGTTTAAGGTATGCTTACCGGATCCCTATACTTTGTCTTTTATGTATGATTGTGGGGTAATGACAGGATAGTTTATAAAAAGTAGGAGACTTTAGATGGTTATCTCTGCCTACACTTTCAAACCCTGGTGTAGTCTGTAGAGGGGTTTTACTGCTATAGCAGAATTAGAGACTGTATTGGGGAAGCTTCTAGGGTCTTTGCGGATATTTCTTCGGGTGTTTTTGAATCAGTTTATTCACTATTTTTGAGTTTCTCTAAGCTTTTGTATCTTTAAGGGATTCTAGTCTTCCATACCACTACTCCCTGCCTATGCTTGACTATTGGTTTTCATTTTCTTAAGAAGTTGCATAGGTGTATGCGGCCTATAGTGGGCCTTCATGCATACATACGTGCCCTGCCTTTGGACAACCCGTGTACATATGTTGGCTGTTGAAGTGTCAGTAGCGTGCCTGTGTTGAGAAAATATTTCTTAGAAGAGGCAGTCATCTTCTTCCCTATCATAAGTCACACTTCTTAGGGGTTTTCTTTCTCTAGCCATGGTCTCTGTTATAGCAGTCTGTAGCCTAGGTCTGACCTCAACATAGCTTTCTTTTCCTCAAAAGATTTCTTGTGTTTTATTTAATAGGTTTTTTAGACAAGTTTGTGAGTCTTCTTTGATCTACCTTTTTGGTATTGTCAGTGACTCCCTGCGATCTGCGATTGGGCCCGAATTCATTTCTTGGTCTTGAATTGTCGTCATTTTTCCCTTTTTTGATTTAGAAGAAAAGAAAAGAATTCATTTTCAAATTTCTTGTTTTGAAGCATAAAACAATAAAAAAAAATCTTTCATTTCTTTGTTTGGTAAAGTAGTTTAGGTTAGTTGCTTCATTTACCAAGGAAAAATAAAGTTTTCTTAATTTCTTTACTTGAATTCTCACGACATTAAGTAGCTTGTAGTTGAGCGAAATCTTGTTTTAATCTTTTCTTTTCAAAGGTCTGAGAAAAGTAGTTACGAAAAGTTTGGTGAAAGAGTTTTAATTTGGAAAATCTTTATTTGTGAAGAAGGAGTAGTTTGTTTCTAGTATCATCTTATGCTCTTCTCTTTCGTCTCTTAAAGAACATCACTAGTTTCACTTCCATTCCTTTTGACTTAAGAAAACCACTAAAATTAATGCTTAATTAAAAGTTATTATAATTTGTGTTTGTAGGGTCCATCAATGCAGTCTCGCCTAGAGCCTTGATTTAGGATTGGAGAGGAAACTCTTCAAGGCTACAAAAACAAACATAAGAGTTTGTGCTAGGGAGTGCTTGAAAGTCTTGTAATCGTGAAAGTTATCCGAGACCCCCCTCTAACACATGGGATAAACATGAGGTTGCGTACATAAAGGTAGAAGAGATAACCTCTCCAAAGATGGACCAAGCATAGTGGGGAATGCATATAGAGGGCTTATCTTGGGATTCCGTTGATCGCATTTGCTACGGAGATTCATGGGTCTCAAATCCATTCAAGGTCCTCAGTCGTCTTTCAAAATACTTGCTTTCGATACCCTGATCATTGCGGTCCACCCGACTGTCGATTGTACCCGCCTGGTGACTGTTAACGTGTTGGCAACCTAGTTTCCTTTATCTTAGTGAATTACACAGGTGACTGCGGGGGTATACCATGGTACCTAGGGCATACATCGAGCCATGCTTTGGAGATTATACCTGAAGGGTGCTTCCATATTCGAGTTTCACTTGCACCGGTAAGTTTCTCTAGTGTTGGTTGGTGTAACTGTTCTTCCTACTAGCTAGTGATCTGCTTGTCTTATCTCATAGGAGATTTTTCTAGTGTGTGATGGTTTTTAACATTAATAGAAAGCCCTAGTGTGTCATTGATCTTCTCACACCATGGAGGATTAGGATCTCCACCGGTCGTGAAGGATTCTTGGCCTGCCGTTGGTTAATCTGGAGCCACCCCCACCACGACTAAGGTGAATACTAGACCAACAAGGGTCTTTTTAGGTGACCAAGCCACATGAAACTGAGCCTGAACCATATTCGAGAGGAGAAAATTTGATTTCGGAGGAACCAACCATTTCCAAAACTAGGGTGGAAGATCTTGGTCCTTATAACCCTCTGATCATTGATCTATAGGCGCCTATCATCATACAGGTTAAACCTTATAAGCATCAGGTAGTGTCACAAGCAATGATGGAGACAAATGTTGCTGCTTCTTCAAGGAATCCTTAAATTCCCTCTACAACTGTCACTACAGGGGGTTTTCCGCCTCCTAACCAACCATCGTCGGCCCAGACCACTATGGTATCGACTGCCTCTACCTCAGGTAATGGTTTGATTCCATCTGTGGTGATGATCACTACTCCTTTCACCCAGAGTGTGACAAACCCTCCATTCTCATACAAGATGCCTGGCTTCGATACGAACTATGTCCTTTCCTACTGCACTCTACAGAATTTAGGTCTAGGGGCAGGGAGCTCTAACTCTCCTCTACAAGGATCCATGGGGGGCACTTTATCTCCCTATAATGCTTTCCATTATGGAGGGGGTCATATACCTCCTTCATCCCCTTCACTCAGCAGTGGTCACCAACACTCCATCGGGCCGAATGTAAATTATAGTTCATTTGGAGAAAGTAGTCAAGGACTTCCTTCTTATATCATGTCAGTAGGTTCGACACCGTTCTCTCTATTCGACGTGTTTGGTAACAACACATTCTCGTCAGCTGGCATCTCGGCCGGGGGAAACCTCGGTTATGGACAACAAAATCCTATCCAGGGTACTATTCCTACACAGGGGAAAAACTTAGGAATTCCTTCCTCTCAAGGACTTTGGAATCCATGGTAGGGATCAGTTCCCTTGTTAGGGATGTCGACCAGGGGAAACCCCTTCCATTGCCAATGTAACCCTGGGAAAGGCTCAACACCTATGCCCGACGAATCGACAGGGGAAACCCTTCCCAAAATCCTTGGAATGTGACGCAAGCCCAACCCTTTACGGCCTATTATGGGAGTCAGTCGATGACGTCTCAACAAGCGCAGAATATGTATGCTATTCATGGCCATGGTTACCTGGCTAACAACGTAACTTTTCCTGGCAACCTAGTGCCAGCCAAAATCCAGGCTCCTTTTTCCCTGGTTATAATCAACAACCCAAATTACCGTTTCTGGCAACTCTGCACTTGCCAGACTTGACAAGGTTATTAAACGACCCCATCTGTCATGATCCGCGTTGGCCTCCTATGCCAACCAAGTTGCCTTCAAACATTCCAAAGTTCGAGGCTAAGCCTAACGAAGATCCAGGCGATCATATGACTACCTTCCATTTATGATTCTCTTCCAACTCATTGAGAGACGACTCCGTCTAGTTGCATTTGTTTCAATGCACTCTCATCAGGAGTGCTACGAAATGGTACATTGAGCTCTACCTCTCAAGATACTCTTCCTTCGGCGAATTGGTAATGTA
>SNQJ01S0183724.1:0-18959 GCA_010110895.2 Picea sitchensis | reverse complement strand
TCTGCGTGCACAGTAATATAAATAAAATGCCTATCTGCGCAGAACTTCATAAGGGGCCTGAACCTGTCTAGGGTATTCGACATCATACGAGGGAAAGACTCATTAAAACTCTTCATTTGCAGGTATTAGGTATGGAATAATGCGTTCAACTACCATTTTTTCCCCATATCGCTCGAATACCTGAGTGTGGTGAACTTCACAGCTAGTGGCTTGAACGACTCAATGTCAAGGAAGGTCGCACCTTCCAACATCTCCTAGGAAGTGAATGAGATGAGGATCAATATCCAGCTAAAATGGAACTCATAGCCCTGATCCTGAGCTTCACGACAATACAATTCTAACTTATTAACTAGGTAACTAGCCTAGTTCATATGTAGTCCTTCCACACATTTTCCTGTGAGGTCAAAGACAAACCCTATGACCCACGTGGGTCTATTCTTTCGGACTATCTTACCAACAATCAACTAGCAAGAAAGGCACACTGCACCATTTTGAATGGAGGCTACCTTGTAGCCTCACATCCCTTTCTCTACATCACCATAGGTGTCTTTCATCTTCTGAGCCAGGGCACGGTCTGCAGCCTTCCCTAGATAAAATTCTTGCATGTCTGGTCCCTGCATCGTCAATATGGTGATCCTATAGATCAGCAATGGATCAACAGTTATGCGTCTGTCTAACCATAGATACCCACCATGGAATCATGATAGTAGGATCTTAACACACGTGTTAACCTCCTGGTGCCTTCAAAAATGTGGTATCTTCATCACATTCAAGACAGTGGACCTCACAATGTCCATAGTCCACGGTTGGGGGACGATCTTTGACTTCTTCCCCTTGTTCTTGGTCAAATATTTGTGATGTGCGAGCATTCCATAGCTCTTGCACTCTAATAGGTTATAGTCACCGATCTTCAATGTTGGAATCCTCTCCAACTGTAGTCTGACTACTTGTATCCCTTTGGCAGGTACGCAGTGATGACTGTGTAGTCGAAGTCCCTCGGGACACTATCACGACTCACCACACTGGCCAGGGGTGGGATGCAGTAGGGTAGGATGGATGGAATTAGCTTCACATTTTCCAAGTCATCACGATGCTTGGTTCTTTTCTCGGTCACAACTCGGGATGGCCCAGATCCACGAGCAGTCGATGGGGAGGCTTGCACTCCTCGTGTCGATGAGGCTTGTATGCCTACAAACATCACCTTCTCAGCCATGAGGTCTATTAGAATTTCTTCGATGGATTTTTATGCTATGCTAATTGCATCCAACATGCACACTCGAGATATGATATCTCAGGTCGATGAACAATACTCAATGTAACAAAATGGATGGCGCGGTCTCAATGATCACTGCACAAAATAAACTAGTTCTCTGCAGGCTCGGATAATCAAAATTGGCAAAAGTGTTCTCGGTGCAACGCTCGAAGGGATAAATAGATATTTTCGTAACGGTTTCTTTCAATGAGTTGCAAAGCCTTATTCAATGCAACTCCATCTGTTATGGCACGGTCCTAATGGTCCAATGGAGAACTTTCAGGCCATAACTACTTTCCTAATCGTTCGGGTGTGTCGATTGAACGGTCATATTTCCTCCGATGGCCATATTGCTTCGTCATAGAGAAGTGCCAATCTGTGTTGTACTGATATTCCGTCGAAGTTCGAGTTCTATAAACCTTTCTTCTGCAAAGTATTCTCTGGAACTTCTTGCAATTTTTCTAACTTTTCCCTCTTCTTACTTAACTTTTTGGCCTTCTTTCCTGTGATCTAAATCACGGGTTTCCTCTTTCCATTATTGTTCTTATCTCCTCTTGGCATGATAACTTCACACTGTGGAGGATCTTTCATAAGTTTTAAGGGTAATACTTCTTCTCTTTCTGGGGTAGGTGCTCTACTCTCTTGTACATACAGGTGTCCCCAGTCTTCATGTGTCATTTAAACTTTCACATCCATAGATTTGGCCTTTAGTAGCTTTGAATGGTTCTCTTGTTCTTCCAGTAAATGCATTATTCTCCTAGCCATGAAATCCCTTAGATATTTATTTTTCTGTTCTAGATCCTCCTCTTCTTGTTTCCTTCGTATCTGATCTTTATCAATCCAGGTTTTTCCTAGCAAGATATAAAATGGGGCATTGTTCTCAACAAACTTAACGATCTCAAATTCTTCTTCTGTCAAAGTGCCATGAGCACTCATAGATATCTGGGTAAGTATTCCACATAGTGTTATCATCTTTCCTCTAAATAATCATATTCCTCCTAATGAAGGAACCATAGCAGGCTTTCCCAAAATTTCCCAAGTTCTTTCTATCATGATATTCACATGTGTTTCCTCATCCAGGACACAGTCTATGTCGAAGTCTCCTATTCTTGTTTCTATGTACTCTTTCTCTTTTAAGACCTCAAATAAGTTGATATTTCTGTGGTCATTCAAGGTTTCTTTCATCTATAGTGATATAGTCTCTGATTATTTCTGGGGTTCTATCATATCCTTAGTTTCTTTTCCTTTCTCATAGTTTTCTTGTTTCATATTCATCTTTTCAACTTTAGAAATCATTCTAGGACAATCCAAAACTTCATGGTCCATAGATTTACAATAAAGACAACTAGGTCTTTTACCAGGGCATTCCTTAGCAAGATGTCTCGGTCTTCTGCAATTGTAATAAAGGGTTAATCATCTCCTTCTCTTAAATGATCTGCAACCTTTCCTGTACTGCGCACTGGGATCACAATAACTAACCTGCAAAAAATTCTTTCTAGGATACTGCATCCATTTGTTAGTCCAAAAATTCTTTCTATGCATAGGAATAACATGTCTTTCATTGATTCTATCAGATCTATTCGTATCAAATATTCTTTCTTCTAATTGTGCCCTAGTTTTCAGGCTAGGACAAAATTTATCAAACATACCTAGATTCATTCTTTCGAAACAAAAAATTTCACTTATCTTACCTTTCTCAGAGCACATATCTTCAATATCTTACCTCTTTTCTTCAAATTATACTTCTCTTCTCAGCACAGAGCTTCACAAGTCAATACTGTGCACTAAAGCAAAGATCTACGCATAAATCTTTCTTTTCTTTAGTTCCTAGCAATCATAGTTTCAGGTCCCAACAATGGAACCATTTGTTGGCACAGGGGTAGACCCAGGGTTTAATGCTTCAACAATGCACCAACAAAACCCTAACTACTGGCCCTTTCAACATCACCTGCGAAGCAGATGAAGTCTCACCCGAGGTAGAGGTAGGGGTGGTTGCAGGACTCAAATGTCTGCAACCTATTTGGCACACAGATATGTTATTATACCACTTAACAAATCACTTAGCAGTTAACATTCATCAGCAATTAACCCTATTCACATCGTATATCCAAACCCTCATTACATAACAATGCAGTATTCTACCAGATCTAACACATCTAAGCACTTAGCACATGGAAAAAGATCATATCTATAATTTGTTCACATCATTTAAGCACTAAGATATCATACTAGATTCATCTAAACATTCATTACTGCACTTAAGCTTAAATTATATACACAAGAAAATAACCAGAATCCACAAAGAAATCATAACACAGGATATACGTGGTTCACCCTAGTGTGGGGCTACGTCCACCAACTCTTCTCTTGTTTATTATGTTCTCTCAATATTCTACAAGCACAGAGAATCAAAACCCTACTCCATAGAGGACAGGATATCTACGCGCACCTCGCCAAATCCTCCTTCCCCGAGCTAGGTTTAAGCACAAATCCTTCTTACTGTCTATACACAAGATTCTTACAATCACTTGCACTTAGCTCTACAAGTTCTTAACACATAGTATGCACAAATCATCCACAACTATTCTCACTTAGCACATCGGTCTCTTCCTACATGACATACATATCTATTTATACATTAAAAAATGGGCTCAAACATGGGAAAACCCATGGGCCGACATCCCATACCCGTTACATAAACCCTAATCCCAAAAACTACCTTAAAAAGGGGCTAAGATCCCGCGATCTCCACTTCGACTTGCGCTTTTCCTTTGACCAACCTTTCAAAGTTACAAAAGAGGTAAAACATGACCAAGGATCTCCAAAACTTGGTCAAGGTCCAACAACCATCATCTCTCCAGCTCCCCTCGCCTTCATCCATGTTCACCAGTCGGTTTTCCAGACAAGCATCCAACAAAGCTCCAAATGGAAAAGAGCAGGGACATGCCATCACATTCTCCAGGTGAAGAGTTGAATTGGGACATCCTGATCCTGATGAAGACATTTAATGAAGGTGAGGAAGGTTGGTGAAACCTTGTCTCACTCCTTAAATGGAAATCCAGAAGGACTGTCAGTAAGTCGATTCTTCTGCAAGTCCCTTCTGAAACATGATTGCGTCTAACAGAAGCTCGCGTCTCACAGAAGACTGCATGCACAGTCTTCCAGAGAACATGCAGATGTAAAACCTTGAATACAAAGAATCAATCACGCCTCTGCTGTTAGTGGCGAATTGTTCTAAGTATATAGTAGCCATTTTGATATTTTGTCGAGGTTGATGGTTGAGCTAGGCTCCCGTATTGTAAACTTTTGATGAAGCTTCTGGTTTTCTGGTTATGTAACAGGATTTGAGACTTATGGTTTAATCTAAGTCATCTTCTTTTCCATCTTGTTTACCTCTAATTCTGGAGTGTCCATGATTGAAACATTCATATGGATTGTTATGGTCATATTGTAATGTAAGTTCGATTGCATTTTTGTTGTAACGTTCTTCAACCTTTTCTGAAACTTTGAATCCAAGAGGATCTTGTTTTCTGAGTTCTTCCTTGTTGGCATGGGGGAAGACCTAGGGTTTAAAAATTCAACAGTGCACCAACAAAACCCTAACTACCATCCCTTTCAGCAACACCTGCGAGGTAGATGAAGTCTCACCCGAGATAGAGGTAGGGGTGGTTGCAGGACTCCAGTGTCTACAAACTTAGTTGGGACACAGATATTTGATTACAATACTCTAACAAAGCACTTAGCAGTTGTCATTCATTAGTACTTAACCTTTGTCTACAACATAGATAAACCCTAATTACAACATAGCGTAGTATTCAACAAGATTCAACACATTCAAGCCCTAAGCACATCAACATAGATCAGATCTAGCATCTCATTCACATCATTAGGCACTAAGCTATCATATTCATCTAAGCATACATCATTGTACTAATCATTAAGTTTAAAACTTCAACAGCACCAACAAAACCCTAACTACCATCCCTTTCAAGAACACCCTGAGGTAGATGAAGTCTCACCCGGTGATAGAGGTAGGGTGGTTGCAGGACTCAAATATATACAACTTAGCTGTGACATAGATCTTTGATTACAACACTTCAACAAAGCACTTAGCAGCTTGTCATTCATTAGTACTTAACCTTGGTCTACAACGCAACTAAACTCTAATTACAACATAGCTGAAAATAAGATTCAACACATTCAAGCACTCCCAACACAAACATAGATCAGATCTAGCATCTCATTCACATCATTAGGCACTAAGCTATCATATTCATCTAAGCATACATCATTGTACTAATCATTAATCATATGAACCATAAAAGAACCATAATGAGAAAAAATAAACCATAACATAGGGATGTATGTGGTTCAATTCCCATCTCACACACCCACCAACTCTTCATCTTATGTATTATCTTGTGCCAATCATCTACATTCACAGATCCATAAATTCCTACTCCGCATAGGACATGAGATTCCGTGACACACCCCAGACATCCTCCTTCCTCAAGCTAGGTTACAACACACAAAAGCTCACATAATTCTACAAATACTTGCACTTAGCCTTGCAAGTCTCACACACAAGGTGCACAAAGCATGTAGAAATTTTGATAATAATTCTAATGTATTCCCCGCTGACATCTCCTAATCTACCACTATACACCACCTAAATACAAAAAATCGCTTCTACTCATTATTTCTTGCAGAAATTTAAACCACTATCACAACCACAATCACAAAGTGAAATATCAATAACACATAACACAAAAAAGTTTTAATGGAAAGCATAAAGTTAAAACCCCACTATCATATATATTATGTATATCATGAATCATGGAACAATCTCATACAAAACTTCTAACTAAGAGATCTTAGTACAATACAATCGCCTCACACTCTGGGCCATACACAAATCAGCAAATACATGTACCAATTCCTATGTCCAGACAAATTGCCTCCTCTGCACAATCTCTACAAATCAAATTCTCACACGATCATCCAATTGCCTAGTTTTTCACATGCTCATAAGAATATCCATCGCATGTGTGATCAAATCACAACCTATAGCCAAACTATCCCTTTCACTTGTTATCTCTACTGGTTCTCCACTAGATCCGACATGCATGTAGCCAACTTTTCATGGCTAATCTTCACAGATGTGAGTTCACTGATTTACTCAACTCTCACTAGTGCATGTTTAGTTACAACTAGTACAACTAATCTTAACTCAATTCTAACTACACTTATAATTGTGTTACAAGTCCAACTCACTCGCTATGAACAGTCAATAGATTAATATTTATTGTCCAATTAATTTAAGGGAAAATAAATTAGACACATGCTTCTTGTTGACTTTTCAACACCCTCTCAACAAGAAAGGGATTGATCCTTTTCACCCCAACTCGCCTCTGATATATTTCAAATTTTTCTCCCGTGAGCACCTTTGTTATAATGTCTACATCCTAATCTTCCATAGGAATGTATTGAAGCAACATGATCTTCCGCCACACAATCTCTCTGTGAGATGATGATACCAATATCTATATGCTTAGATCTATCATGAAACACCAGATTAATCAAGAGTTTAATGCACTCGATTATCACAATAAATCATTGCTGGATCTAAATGAGAACCAAACAAACCAACCAAGATCTTTTTTCATCCAGATAGCCTCACAAGCATCTTGACTCGCTGCCATATATTCTTCTTCCTACCGAACTAAGTGCTATGGATATTTGTTTCCTCATTGTACTCAAGAAACAATTGTAGATCCTATACTAAATATCCCCCCGATGTGCTCTTTCTATCCGCTAGTTTCCCTCCCAATATGCATCCATGAATCCATGTAACTTCACCTCATCCATATGTATGTACCATAATTCATACTCAGATGTTCCCTTTAGATATATTAGGACATGCTTACCTTCCTTCCGAAAGAGTTTGGTAGGTTTAACCATCACTTGACTTAGCTCGTTAACCACATAGAAAATGTCCCGTCTCATGTTCACTAAATACATTAGCTAACCCACTAACCGGCCGATAGACGTGAGTATCCACCGCCTTTCCATAAGTAGTATCCTTTTCCTCCAGCTCGGAAGATGAGTATCCATGGTTTGTAGCCCCCACGTGAAACTTCTTACTCAAGATAATCCCTTGCATACTTTCCTGAGACACAAAAATTTCACCATCTCGCCACCATATTTCCAACTAGCAGCAATGAAGAAGGCCCCAAATCCTTCATTTTGAACTCCTTTGCAAGGTCATCCTTGCATGAGTGTATCGCTTGCTCATCACCAGTTAATATTAAATCATCAACACAAAGCACAATGATAAAAATCTTACCCTCCTCACAATTTTGTTAGGAGCCCAGATCAGCTTCTAATTTTTGGTGAAGCCTCCAATCCAAAGGAAATAGTTGTCTATCCGAAAGGTACCCAAGCACTCCAGGTGCTTGCTTCGGCCCATACAGTTATCTCTTGAGTCTCCACACATGCACTCTCTTGTCAAAGGCCCCAAACCTAGTTGTTCAATGTACACTTTCTCAATGATCTCAAGAGAACACGCTTTTAAATCCATTTGATGAACAAGCAGCTCCATTTATGTTTTGAGAGTGCAAGGATGGATCTTATGGAAGAGTAGACAGTGCAAAGGTCTCTATCATACCTATCCCTCGACCGTGGAGAAGCCCCGAGCTACAAACCTAGCCTTGTATTTCCACACTCCTATCAACAACTTGCTTTACCTTATAGATCCATCTTGAACCTACCATCGATTTGTCAACCGTCTTGGGACAATTTCCCATGTAATCAAGTGGACAATGGAGTCATACTCCTCTACTCATAGACCAACCCAAGTGGGTCCCGCGACCGCCTTCAAAGGAAGATGGTCTAACAATACATTTTCATGAGAGCCATGTATCCAGCAACTCTATCAGGAGACCGCATTCACCAAGGCCAAGGAAGTAGGGGGCTCCTACAGCCCTCGCAAAAGATCTAGTCTCTTCAACTGCTAGCTTCTTCCGGGTGCTTTCTACCATTTCATGGATGGCTCCTACTTGAGTGGTTTCCCTCCACTCCATGAACCTCCTCATGTGGCTGATCCACATATTGAGACTCTCATATCTTTGGGAACCGGGACAGCTTCCACTTCAGATGCAAGTCTAGCTCCCTCTCAAGTGAAAACTACATGGCTTTCCCCTCATCGAAGTTTATATCCCGTCGCATAACAAGCCATCTTACTGTTCTCAAAATACACACGATAATTATGGGTGTTTCTGTACCCCACAAATATCCCAACTTCAACATTTGGTTCCAGCTTCTTCCTGGCTTCCTTGGTCACATGCACATAAAACGATGAGCCAAAAATATTAAAATAAGAAACATCAGGTTTATTACCAATAAAATATACTTCAGGTGTACTCATGCTGCAATTTCTATGAGGGACAATGGTCTCCGCACATAAACCGCGAATATTTCATGCTTCTACTTCACAAATGTGTATCACTGTAGTCCTCGATCATGCAACATCACTTGTGCTGCACCCACGATCGCTCGCTGCTCTCCTCACACCCCATTTCCATCAGTGGGTTATGAGGTACTATGAGTTCTCTAACAAATTCAAATACTTATGCAACAAAGAAGGAATTTGAATTTGTTAGAGATGTATTATCCACCATTATCGCCTTTAGAGCCTTCACTTACTTCCTTGACTCTTTCTCCACCAATGCTTTAAACTCACAAAACTTTGAGAATGTTTGATCCTTATTCTACATGAAGAATATCCAACATTTACTTAGAAAAAAGTCATAAACAAAATAACATAATACCTATAGTTTTGTTGTTGAAGCAATCGAGAATGGTCCACACACATCCATGTAAATTCTCTCCAGGATCACCGGACGTACGCCTCTCCTTTTCATGAAAGGTGGACTTTACATACCTCCCCATGGTGTGCACCCCTGTAATCACTCCAACTTAGCAAGTGTTCCCCTTTGAAGTCTAGTAGATATTTGTTGCATGATATTCAAGGCTCTATGATGAAGATGGCCCAACTTCATGTGCCATAATTCACTTTCATCCCATCTCACCACTTTTTCTACCTTGGCCATCATGGCACCGTGCAACCATCTACCTCCAACATGGAGATCTTAACCCAAATCCATATCTTCTTGACTTGACCTGTTTTATGTCACTGTGTAGGCTTTTCCACCGCTAAAAACAATATCATAGCCTCTCTCCTCCAACACTGTGGATCAGGATCGTGTTTCTTTAGAACTGGAACATGCATAACATTATTCAATTGAAATGGTTTACTTGAATCCCTCTCAAAGGTAATGGTACCAAAAGGTAATGGTACCAATTCCAATCACACTATATCGTCCATTGTCACCCATATCTATATGCATTATGAGATCTTTCTCTCCAAGTCAATGAAATACTCTTTATCTCCCACCATGTGGAAGGAAGCACCACTATCCAAATACCACACCAATCCCATTGCACTTGAATCCATGCATGCTGCATCAATGTGGTCAAGTTCAAATTGTGAGACAAGAGCCCCACCAATTGCAGATCCAGCACCCATCTTGTTCTTCCTCTTCTTTGTGGAAAATTATAATGATGCCTATGTTTGTGACAAAGTGAAAACACTTCGCTTTGGATAAATCCAGCTTCTTTACTTTAGACTTAGATTTTGATTGGAATTTCTTCCCTTTCCCCTTTCCTTTCCCTTGCAGTCAAAGAACAATCCTCCTCATCATCACACTTGTGATGATCCATCTCTGGTGTTCCGCTCGAACTCCTCTTGCACTAGATCCAACTACTGCTCCTAATCGGAATAATTTTTTCCTTCCATTGACGGAGTCTTGATAATTGTGCTAACTCTGTGAACTTTCTAGGAGTTCCAAGCTCACCAAATCATCAACAATGACTGCTATTCCCACACTTCCAAGCTCATCTCACATTGACAACCAGAGATATTTTGAATGGTGTTTCCTTTCTCCATCTTGATCTTCCGAGTTTATCTTTGAGAACCAATTTCCTATGGTCTCTACTGCTTTGGAACAAATCCTTCAAAACCTTTCACATCATGTATGTGGTGTGGTTTTCCCATGGAGACTTGAGACAATGTGGTCCCATACTCTCTCCAATACAATCCTCCTTGCCTTTAAGCACTTCTTTGCCATGCATCAAGATTTGCAGACTATCACATCCGGCTTAAAAACATCGTTGTCAATGTAACCCTTCAAGCCATTGTCTTTGAGAACTTCTTCCATCCCGTCTCCTTCCAAGCAATGTAGTTTGAGCTACCCTCAAGTGAATACTCCAACCTCAAGCCATTGAAAAAAAAAATTCAATCTTTGAATCAATCAATGACCAAGAAAATCTTGTAAATTTAATGTTATCCAACCACCGTAATCAATCACAGAATTCCTCTTTCCTCGAGTATTTTCACCCCACCAGAGCAAATTGAGGGGAAGTTCTCGACCCCGGCCATGTGTAGCTTGTGAAATTTCCGAAGTTCGTGACCCTTCTTCACAGGGTGAGGGGAGTTTCACTCTCCCTAAGGCTCTGCAGGAGAATCATCTTGAAGTTTGCACCCTGCCTTTGTCTGGGGTGTGAGAATTATTGTTCTTGAAAATGAGCATAGTTTTCACATCTAAAGTTCAGACTGCTAGAGATGGGACTTGCGAGAATGAAATTATGTTTTCACCTCACTTCCTCAGAGGCCTCCGTGGCTCGATACCATGTAGAAATTTCGATACACTTAATGTATTATTACGATTCTCCTGATCTAACAATTATAAATACATAATCACTTCTACTATTATTCTTGTGGAAATTAAACTCACAATCACAACCACAATCACAAAGTGAAATATCAATAACACATAACATAGAAGTTTTTCCTGGAAAGAGTAAATGCAAAACCCCACTATCATATATTATGTATATCATGAATCATGAAACAATCTCTCATACAAAAATCTAATCCAAGAGCTCCCAGTAAAATACAATTGTCTCCACATCAGCCATACACAAATCAACAAATACATGCCAATTCATGTGTCCGCATTAACTTGCCTCCTTCAGACAATCAGCACTTAATTTCACAATGATAACCAATTGCCTAGTTTGCACATGCTCTTCATAAGCATATCCATTGCATGTGTGATCAAATCACAACCGATAGCCAAACTGTCCTTTCACTTGTTATCTCAACTGGTCTCCACTGATTCACATGCATGTAGTTAACCATGTAGAATCTTCAATACATGTGAGTTCACCATTTATCGAATCCCTCACTGCATGCTTAGTTACAACTAGTGCCAACCGATCTTAACTCACTTAACTACACTTATAATTGGCATAAATCCAACCCCACCTGCTTATGAATGAAATAATATATTAACATTTATTGTCCAATTTATTTAAGGGAAAATAAATTAGACACATGTTTCATAACTTTTCAACAGCATGTACAACTATCACTTTCGCTCCCTTAGCACATAGAATCACACCACTTAGTTACATCACTTAGATTTATATTTATACCTTACAAAAGGCTGCCTAAAATGGTAAACTCAAGGGTGGACATCCCCATACCCAAGCATAAGAAAACTCCAAAATGCCCAAAAAGGGCCAACATCCCACAATCTCTGATTTGACTTGTGCTCCGCTTCTTCATAGTATTGCCTAAGTCCCAAAATAGGTCAAACCCAACCTTTCGTCTTCCAAAACTCTATTAAGGGCCAACAAGACCCTAACACTCACATGTGACTCTTCCCAAGTCACTTTGATCTAGGTAATTCTGCCTCAAACGACTTGAGCTTGGCTCGGGCTGCTGTGTCTCCAGAGCCTTCTGCTCGACGAATTATTGAATAATTGTCTCATTCACAGGTCCCTCTAATTTTTTTTTCTACTGAAGTGACTACTTTTTCCATCTCTTCTCCTCGTCCTCCAATCTCTTCGAAGAGTTGGTAAGTTGCATCCTGGACTGGCTGAAGGTTCTGATTCATTTCCATGACTTTGCTTTGTATGGCTTGGACTTGTTGTTGAACAATGCATTATTCTTGGGATCATTTCATTCTCTCAACTATTTTAAAGAGCTTCAACTATTCCCATACAGTCCTTTCTTGCTACTTTTCCTCCTCCGAGTCAGTGGACTCCAATGTCTCTGGCCAGTAGTCCCCAAGAAGCTCTACTCATAAGTCCGCAGGTAATCTCTTCACCGCTAATTTGTTGACATTCCAAAGCCAATTCTCCCATCCCTCTTCAACTTCACTTTGGGTAGTGTATCTCTTTGGTCTCACATGTCCCACAAGAGTACCTTGGTATTGCTCAGAGCTCTAGATACAGATAATTCTCCGTTGAAGTTTCTTGATGGCACTCAACAAGTTGTGCTACTTGGATGCTTCACTGGTCTTCCTATTTCTAAGCCCATCACAAAGAAAAGTGATCTGCTGACTGCTTCTATGACTCCGAGCTGTTCTGCAAGCAACTAATCTTTCTCTCTATGGATTTTCTCTCTGTCATCTTCAAACTTCACTCTAATGCCATCTTTCTCTTGCTACGCAACCCTATGTTGCTCTATTAATTCCTCTTGTGCTTTATTTAGCCACCGTGGCTTTGTTCCATTTCTTCCTGCAGGCATGACGGCTACGGCTTTTAGTCGAGACTCCATTAGTCTATGGATTTGGTCAGGTTCGTCTCCCAACTTGTTTCCTTCTAATGAAGGGGGTGCAGTTGGAGATCATGACAAATTGGAGGAAGGGCCCATTGTTCCATCATAGTTCCGGTCTTCAATTTTCTCCTACATGGTCTCTTGCTTAGCTTCATTTCTATACAAAATATCTTCCCAGGCATCTGATACAACTTCCATGATGAAGTCAAAGTCATCAAAAGTAAGTGTATTCTACATCTTGGTCACAGTGGCTCTAAATTTCTTTCGGGAAGAAAGTTTCAGAGGAGAATCCTTCCTTTTCTTCAAGGGATAAGCCTCATCAATAGGATTCCTAGGCAATGTTACTTCACCTTGCTTCATTGATCTTATTTCCCTTTGTTCTCTTCTTTGTCTACTTCGTCGCCACCTCCTCTGCTAGGTGAGTTTGAAGAAGTTTCTTTTGATGCACTACTCATCTACTGGACTTGTCTTCCTTCAATACTAGTTCCGTGTGTTTCATGCCCTCAAGAGTGGTCATTGGGCTTCATTAGGCTTGGGATCGACAATTGTAATGTAAGAGGGTATAAGGAGCTTTGTAGGCCACTCATTATTTATTTCTTCTAGGTCCTTCTATGAGTTTGTAATAACTCAGTACTTCTTTGTGTTCGGCTCCTGCAGTAGCATAGATGTATATAAAATGTTTATCCGCAGATGGAACTCACAAATGATATGAAATCATATGCGGTGTTTGGCATTATATGAGGGAAAACCTCAATATCCCTATTTAACTACAGGTAGTAGGTGGAACACAACGTTGACTCCGCCATTGTTTTCCCATATCACTTGAATACCATAAAGTGAAATTCAAATTAAGGGTTCGGGGAGAGAGGCTCTACTTCATGGAAGGTCACACCTTCCAAAGATCTCCCAAGATATGAATGCCATGAGGATCAACAACCAACTAAATGGAACTCATATAGCCCCTGATCTTGAGCTTCGTAGTAGTCTTGGTCTAATTGGTTCACTAGGTACTTTGCCTAGTTCATCTGCATGCCCTCGATGCTCTTCCCTACAAGGTCGACGACGAAACCTATAGCTTGTGTTGGTCGGTTCTTTCTGAAGATATTTCTAGTGATCGGTTGGAAAGAAAGGCACATTGCGCCATTCTCGATGGAGGCTACCCTGTATTCCCACTTTCCCTTCTCCACATCATCATATGTATCTTTAATCTTCTCCGGCATGGTGCGGTCTGCAACCTTCCCTAGGTAAAAGTCTTGTGGGTCTGGTCTTTGCATGCTCAATCCGGTGATCCATTGGACAAGTGCTAGGTTGACAGTGATGTGTTTGTCTAGCCACAAATAAATGCCATGGAAGATCGATAGTAGGAGCTTAACGCACGCGTACTCCTAGTATCTTCCAAAATGGGGTATTTTCAATACTGCTCAAGATATAGTGGACCGCACGAGGTCCATAGTCCATGGTTGGGGATTATCCCCGACTTATTTCCCTTCATCCTAGTCAAATACATATGATGAGTGAGCATGCTGAAGTTATTGCAATAACCTAGGTTAAAGTTGATGATATTTAGTGTCATGATCTTTTCTCGACCTAGGCTTGCATAAAGCGTATCTTCTTCTGGAGGTGCTGCACAACCAAGGTGTAGTCAGTCCCCGGGGACACTATCACGACTAACCATGCTAGACAGAGGTGGGATGTAGTCGTGCATGATGGATGGGATTAACTTCATTTTCACCAAGTCATCTCGATGCCTGGTCCTTTTCGACCGCAGTTCCTGATGGTTCGGATCCATGAGTAGTTGATGGGGAGGGTTGCACTCCTCGCATCGATGATTCTTGCACTTATTTGTACATCACTCTCTCTTCCATTACATCAATTAAAATTTTCCTCTACTGACTTTTACACAACACCGAAGCTCAGACAAATGCACACTCGAGATCAAATATCTAAGGTTGATAAACAATTTCTCAATGCAATAGAATGGATGAAAAGGTCTCACAATCATAAATGTAGTAACAATGAGTTATCTAGTTGGTTTGTATACAATTTGTGAAAGTGTGCTTGATGCAATAGTCGACGGGATAAGTAGATAGTGATGTAATGGATCCTTCCAATGGACAAGAAGCTTTCATCAATGCAGTTATGTCCACTGGTCCCAATAGTCCCATGGTGTTAGATTTTTATCATAATTGTTGCTCTAACCATTCGGGAACATCAATATAATGGTTATAATGCCTCTAATGGTCATATCTCTCCACCATGGTGAAGTGCCAATCTGAGCTTCTCTAATATTCTCCTATTAAAGTTCAAGTTCTCGAGACCTTCTTATGTCTTCTAGAGCTCCTGTAATTTCTCCAACTTTGCTTTCTCTTCTTGATGCTTTCTATCCTTCTTCCCCTGTGATCTGAGTTGTTGGGTTCCTCTTCCCATTATGATTCTCATCTCTCCTGGAATGATAACTTTGTGTTGTTGATGGTCTTTCATATGGTTTAAGGGAAATACTTATTCTCTCTCCTCGGGTAGGTGTGCTCCCACTCATTGTACGTGATAGGTGTTTCAGTGTCTCTTGTGTTCTTTCAAATTCGACCTCCAGATATATGGTCCTCAATAGATTTGAATGGTTTGCTTGTTCTTGCAGTAAGTGTCTTATTCTCTTAGCCATGAAATTTTATTTCTTGCTTTTTCTGCTCTAGAGCTTCCTCTTCTTCTCTCCTACGGATATGATCTCTCTCGATCCAATTCCTTCCTAAAAAAAGTGAAAAAGGGGCATTGTTCTCAACAAGTCTAATAACTCCTCAATATTCCTCTATCGTAGTTCCATGAGCACTCATAGATATCTCTGTAAGTCTCCCACATAGGGTTATTAGTTTGACAAATAATCCTATTCCTTCCAATGAAGAAATCATAGCAGGATTCTCAAAATTTCCCAAGTTCTTTCTCACATAATATTCACATGTGTTTCTCATCCAAAAACATAGTCTATGCCTAAGTCTCCTATTCTTTGTTTCTACATGAAATATTTCTTGAAGATATATGATAAGTTGATATATTTGTGATCATTCAAGGTTTATTTCAACTGTAGTAATACTTTCTCTGATTCCTTCTAGGGTTCTTCCATGGTCTCAGCTTCTTGGCCTTCGTGAAGTTTTCTTTGTTCATATTCATTCTTTTTAAAGCCTAGTAATCATTCTAGGGAAATCCAGAACGCCATAGTCCATAGATTTACACAAAGACAACTAGGTATTCTATCAAGGCAATCCTTAGCAATATGGCCAGGCCTTCTATAGTCAGAATAAAGTGTTAATTCTCTCTTCCTCTTAAATGATCCCAACCTTTCTTTTATCAAGACTAGATCGTGGTAGCTAACCCAGGAAAATCTTCCTAGGGATCCTACATCCATTTGTTAGTCCAAATATTCTTTCTATGCATAGGAATAACATTTATTTCATTATTTCTATCATATACTCATATCAACCCTTCTTTCTTCTAATTGTGCCCTAGTTTTCGCTAGGACAAAATTTATCAAACATACCTAGATCCATACTTTTGAAACAAGTCGTAAATCCCACTTATTACTTTACTTTTATCAGAGCACATAGCTTGCCGATCTTACCTCTTTTAATAAAAAATCATTGATATTGGCCTCTATCGTTAAAAGATTGACATACCTTTTCTTCATATCCTGGGCCTTTGTTAGCACAAAACTTCATAATTCAAGTAGAATACCACGACCAAATCAACAAATCTAATAAATATTTCTTTCTTTTTCCCTACCCCAAAGAATCACATTTTAAGGTCTCAGAATGGAACCATTTGTTGGCATGGGGAATACCTAGGGTTCAACGCTCAATAGTGCACCAACAAAACCCTAACTACCGCACTTTCGGCAACACCTGCGAAACAAACAAAGTCTCACCTGAGGTATAAGAAGAGGGGGTTGCAGGAATCAAGTCTCTACAACCAATCTGGGACATAGATATATGATTAAAACACCTTAAAAAAGCACTTAGTAGTTGTCATTCATTAGTACTTAACCATTTTCTACAATGCAGATAAACCCCACTTACAATGCAATGCATTATTCAACAAGATTCAACACATTCAAGCCCTAAGCACATCAACATAGATCGATCTAGCATCCTTATTCACATCATTAGGCACCAAGATATCATATTCATCTAAGAATACATCATTATACTAATCATTTATCATATGAACTATAAAGGAACCATAACAGCAACCATAACACATGATATACTTGGTTCACCACTGGCCATTTCCACCAACTCTTCTCGCCTTTTTATCTTTTGTCAATTATCTACATGCACAAAGCCATAATATCTTACTCCAAGATAGGACAGAGATCCTGCACCCCTCGGCCATATCCTCCTTCCCTCGAAAGCTAGGTTACAACACATAAACTTTACACAAGATTATAGTCAATTTCACTTAGCCTTGCAAGTCTCACATGGTGTGGACAAATCATGTACAACTATCACTTTCCCTTAGTACCTAGCATCACATCGCTACTTACATCACTTAGCTTTCTATTTATACATTACAAGGGACTAAACATGGTAAACCCATGGGACAACATCCCCATACCCAAGCATAAGCCTAAAACCCAAAATCCCTAAAAGGGCTCAAGATCCTACAATCTCTGCTTTGACTTATGTCACCTTCGACAACCTGAAGTCCCAAAATAGGTCAAACATGAACAAGGATTCCAAAACTTGGTCAATGACCAACATTCCTCCCAGTCACTGGAAGACCTGATGTCCATACAATACCTCTAGATTCTTCTCTTTAGTTGTTCCTCCTACTCAACCTTACTACAACTTATTGATAGAATTTAATCAATACCTCACCGGCTGTGCATGTCATTGGTCCAGCTTTTTGAGTTAGAAATATTATCTTGAGTCTCACTCCATTCGAACTCCCTCTTTAAATGTATTCATTGTGACATATAAAATGAGGGGGTTCCCTCAAGCCACCTTTCAACGCAATCTAAAGCAGACTTCTAGTGCTAACAACCCCAAATGCGCGACTATGTATGAGAAAATATGTGCACTCCTCATGAAAAATGCATTTATGGTTCTTGGCTTCAGCCTCCCCCAACCACTTACAAACCATATCCCAATTTTATTTGACCTCCATTGAGATAAATCCAAATGGGTTAAGGACCAAAGGGTGCCCTAAAAGGCCCCCTTGTTCACACCAAGAACTAGTTGTATTTTTCCTTGAAGAAATGCTATAATGGAGGCCAAGTGGGCACTAAGAAACCAAGATCTTCATGGGTTTATGATGCCTCAATCCTCCCTTGAGAATCTTGTTTTCTCCTTGGAGTGTTCAAGAATTATTGCAATAGGCCATTCCACTCCACCTCTTGAGGGAATAGGCATTGATTTTCTCCATCATTTTCCATTTTCCCATTGTAAGAAGAGCTCTCCATTAGGGAATTCAAGAGCCCTCCCAAGGAGGAAGAGGGGACCTCCATAAGTCCTCATTTTTCTCTATGGTTTTTTTCTAGCTAATATAGTTATCCATTGGTGGCATAATCTTGGTCATTGGTTGATTGTTTATGGTTCTAAGTTTCTCATGCATTCTAGTTTTTATTTTCTTAGTTTTTTTAGTTTTTTTATTTGTTTATTACATGTGTTTAGATATTTTAACACACTCACAAACTTTTGTCTTGTCCAACAAGCCAAAATAGGCATGCAAGTGTCATTTTTATTCTTACCCAAGTGACGAAACAGACACAACAAATTGGTGACCATGTTGTGCCAGCACATGGGCCCACCACATCAAACGTGGATCACTTGGCCTTAACGGTGCCATCAAAATCCTTGGGCACAAAAGGGGCACCCTCTACAAAAACTATGCCACCAAGATCAACCCAAACGCAAAGTCACCAGAGTCGGTGGTCTGACACTAGTGAATTTGCCCCATCATCCTGGAGTGTTACATCAGCCCCCTGGAAAAATGGTCCCCATCTAGGACCCTCTCCATAATCCTCAGCTGACC
>SNQJ01S0183723.1:0-10370 GCA_010110895.2 Picea sitchensis | reverse complement strand
TTGCATTTGGAGATGACTCATCTGCCAAAATACTTGGAGAAGGTGTAGTAGAGATTGGAAGAAAAAATGTAAAAGAAAATAATGTTCTATTGGTTGAAGACTTGAATCATAATCTACTCAATGTTAGTAAAATGTGTGATCAAGTGTACACTCTTACGTTTGACTCCCGAAAATGTAAAATTAGAGAAAATAAATCAGGAAGATTGGTTGCAACTGCAACAAGAAGACCGAACAACATATACATCCTAGACATGAAGAAGAGAGAGAAGAAAAAAGCCACACAAAAGGATTCCAAGGAAGAAAAATTCCCAAAGACCAAAGATAAGGATGAAGTATTATTGAGTGCCACATGTTCAGGGGGAGCAGCCCCAAAGAAGAGAGTTACCTTTTACAATTAAACTCAGGGGGAGAAGCCCTGCCCTTTTCCATTGATGTCAAAGGGGGACAAAAATTGGGATCATGATGATATGGGGAGCATGAGTGTTTCCATCAATGACAAAGGGGGAGATTGTTGGAAGATTGGTTTTTGTCATTGATGTCAACCCTAGTCATAGGTTTTGGACCGCAATATTGATGAAGGTATTTGGACTTGAAGGACAATGCACATGCAGATACAACACCCATGGATGGATAATATACATCATGTTGTTTCTGGTGGTATGTGGCACATCACGTGGATCCTCATGGTTGAGGAGAAATGAATTTTTGAAGATGACAAAGTGAATTGAAGAAGGAAGTACATGTAGGCCCTGAAGATAATTAAAGAAAAGAATTACAAAATAAGATAGTGTCAGGTTGAACCTAATGTTAAAAGGAAGTGACATAAATAGTATAAATAAATATCATTATACATTTATTTTATACACAAGTCGAATTTCAGAGGAAATCAGAAGTAAAGAAGGCAGAATTTCAAGGGAGGATGAAGTCTTTTGGTGATGTGTTCTAAGGTATGTTATTTTCAGGTCATCTTACCATTTTCGCTATAATTTTTTTCTAGAATGATTCAAATGGTGAAATTTCTATGGTATTGAGAAGATATATCAACGTACCTGTGGTAAAATTTTTATCTCTTGATTCACTATAATTATGGAGATACACTCTGTGGAAGATAGGGTTTTTGACTAGTCCTAAAGCTAGTCAATAAACAGGTGTTCCGGGTAAAACAGTCATAACTTTCTCATAGAGAATCCAAATGAAGTGGGACAAATTTCATTGGAAATAGTACGGACTTTAGTTTCTTGTGTGCGAGTTTCAAAATCCGATGTTAAATATTGAGCGCAGGGAATTCTTTACAAGTTCGGTCTCCTGAATAAACCAGAATTGAACAAGGTCTACCATTCTTTCTATAACTTCCTTTTGGGGAGGATTCAAGGAGTGAAACTTGGAGAAGTTTCAGAAAATACATCGAGTAATATTATCTACAAGATCTGAGTATTCCAAGAATTGAAGAATTGCAGAAGTTGAAGAATTCTCATGAAGCATTATCAGGTTCTATGTGATGGTTGGTTGATGGTGATGATTTAATGTAAAGTATTATTATCTCTCATATATTCTTGGGTGGAAGGAAGGGGCAAGGATGGAGAGTTAAACCCTCTCTTGATATTGGAGGATTGTATCTTCCTCTTGGAGGTTTATCCCTCCCTTTACATTTGGAAGCTGTAGCTACCTTTGGAAGTCATTACTTCCCTTGAACAATAATTATTGATTATTTCTCATATATTGTGCATGGTGTACTGTGGTGTATTGGTGTAACTCTAATACTATTGTTCATTGATCATTGGATATAATTGAATGGTTTAAGTATAAGTTGAAAAAGGTTTTAAATTGTACTTGATATTGGTTCACCCCCCCTCTCAGTATCAACATGACCTCCATTTTTGGTGTGTGATAGCCCGTTGGAAAGGCATTTTTACTGTGGCGAGACAAAAAAGAACACTGTTTAGGGCCCCAAAATGGCCCTGAAAGTACAAAAACATGTGCTTACATAAGAACATACAAAATAATTTAGTTGGATTAGGTGGGAGGCGACTAGTATCCACCTGGAAGATGTGTAGGGCTTCAGACAACCTCAAAAGTGTAGAACGCACGATTACAAAGAAGTACAAAAGAACATATTGAACTAAAAAATGTCAAAAGGAGCCAGTTGGAATAGGTGGGTGGCCACCAATATCCACCTGGATCAGTCCCCCCCCTTTAGGAAGCAATGGTCTCCATTGCATTGAGTTCCCCCATCAGGTGAGAAACATTTTGTTGAATTTGGCCCTAGGTGAGCTACTTTCCTTGGTGTAGTAGTTGCCCTGCCTTGACAACCCGATAAATTTGGATCCTTTACTGATGAGTTCCCTTGACTTGTGTCCATTATCTGATTAGTGGATGCATGTTCCATGTAGTCAGTAGTCAGGGTTGAGTTCTGTCGGTGTCAGCTGTTATGTGATCTCTGAGGTGTCCAATAATGGTGGAAAATATACTTGAAGGAGGTCCACATTGAACACTAGGTGCAAGCCAAGGAAGGATGGAGTGTTGAGCTCAAAAGAATTGCTACCCACAACCTTGGTGATAGTTTAAAGCCCGTAGCGAAGTGGGTAGAGCTTCGGATGGGGCCCTATAAGATGCTCTTTCTGCAAATGTAACCAGACCTTGTCTCCAACTTGAAATTTGTGCGGTACCATGTATTGATCATGGCGCTACTTGTACTTAGCATTGGCTTTTTGAAAAAATATCATGGACCTGTTGGAGGATGTGCTAAATTCGCTCAATGAATCTGATGGATTTTTAGATCTCATAATGCACATGGGAAGAGTTTCTCTATGTGGTTGCAAGAGCTAGTGCAACATCAATGGGACCAAAGGGTTGGAATCCTAGCCCCACTTGAAATGGGATATGGCTAGTGGAGCTATGGAGAGACATGTTGTAGTTGTGATGAACATAGGGGAGACTCTCATCCCATGTACGAAAATGCTTAGAGTTGTACATGTGAAGGATGTGCACAATCATCCGATTGACCACCTATGTTTGGTCGTCGGTTTGGGGATGGAAAGTAGTGGATTTAGTGAGCTTGGTGTCCAAATGTGACCAGAGACTCAACCAAATTGTGTTGAGGAACTTGTTATCCCGGTCAGAGATGATGACATGTGGTATCCCAAAATGGAACCACACTCATTCAAAGAATATCTGGCAATATCTCCCACTGTGATGTTCTTCTTGTAGGTTGTGAGGATGGCCATCTTGGAAAATCGATCAACCACCAAAAATATACAACCATTGCCTTTCTTGGTGGACGGAGGGCCAGACATGTAATCCATCTAGATGGATTCCCAAGGCTTCTCAGGAGTAGAAAGAGAGGTGTATAAGCCTTGCTTCTTGATGGTTGGCTTGGAAATGGCACAAACAATGCATGATATGATATACTTGCCGACGTCCTATCAAAGTTTTGGCCAATAAAAATGTTTTTGTAGAAAGGCCACAGTTGTCTCTATGCCAAAATGTCTCGCCATCTAACTTTAGTGGGCTTCCCAAATCAACTTTGCACGCTCACTTGAAGGAACACAAAAATTTCCTAGATGGCATAACAATCTGTCCTGAATGTGAAAATTGGTGACATTTGCACATGTGCCCAAGAGCTAACAGGTGGTGGAGAATTCTGGATTTTGTTGATAAAGTTGGGGCCACTTAGATGCCTCATGTACATAAGAATGGAGCACAGTGGTGAGTGCAACCACGAGAGGTCAACTAAGGCAGTCAACGACACGATTTGTGCTCCCTGTATTATACTTGATGTTGAGATGGAACTACTATAGGTAGGTGGACCACTTATGATGGAGGTCATTCTGTAACTTCCCCTGTGTCTATATGAACTACAGAGGATTGTGATCAGTGTGGATGATCTTCTTCTTTCCCAGAATGTAATGTTTCCATTCACGACATGATTTTATAATGGAATACATTTCCTTGTCATAGGTGGGGTATTTCCAGACAGTATATGAGAGTGTCTCATTATGGTGTGCCACCAGATGACTGTGTTGAGTGAGAAATGTGCCTACAACATAGTCATATGCATCAGTCTCAATATCGAACAGTTGTTGGAGATCCAACAAGGAGATTATTGGAGATGATCACAAGTGATGCTTCAGATAATCAAATGCTCGTTTTTGTTCCTTCCCCCATACGATATTTTACCTGCCACTACCCTTGGTCACTTGGATGAGGGCCTATGTAATATGGGATAATCCAAAAAATGAATCATCTGTAGAAGTTGGCTAGTCCCAAGAAGCTCCAAAGCTCGGTTAGTGTGGTCGAGGTTGTTCAGTCACAAATGAATTGGATCTTAGCTAGATCAACATGTAACCCATGCTCATCAACAATGTATCCCAAGTATGGGACCCTATTCATGCCAAAGGAGAATTTTTCCAAGTTGGTATATAGCTTGTGTTGTAACAGAGTGCTCAAAACCTATTGAATATGCCGCATGTGCTCCTCACAAGTTCTGTTGAAGATGAGGATGTCATCCAAATATACCAGCACAAAAGAGTTGGTGAAGGGTCTCAATACATCATCCATCAACCTCGTAAAAGTGGTTGGTGCATTTGTTAAGCCAAAGGGCATGACCAACCATTCAAAGAGACCTTATTTATATTTGAAAGTTGTATTCGATACATCAATTGGTTCGATGGGAACCTGGTGGTAGCCAGACTTTAGGTCAATCTTACTGAAGAAATTTCCCCCCTTGAGTTGATCAAGAAGGTCATCAATCCTAGGAATTGGGTATCGGTTCCTAACTGTGAATTTTTTTGATGCCTTGTAATCAATCCAGAGTCCCCATGCCCTATCCTTCTTCTGCATCAGTACAATCAGGTTGTCGCAAGGGGAGGAGTTGGGTTTGATGTTCCCCTTTTGAATAATCTCTTGGATATGACGCCTGATTTTGTCATTTTCCATCAGTGAGTGGTGATAGAATGGTCCATTAGGCAGAGGGGCACCATGGGTGAGATAAATTGGATGCTTGAATTGGCAGTGTGTTGGTACCCTGGTGGGTGAGGAGAAGATGTCTTTGTACTCTTCCACGATCCTGTCCACTTGCTTCTGTTGCAAAGAGAGGTTTTGTGTAGAGGCCATGGATGTGGAAGATACAGTATTCTTACTATGAGAACGGATCACAAATAAGATGAAATTCTCAATCTATGAAATGACCTTACCGCATTGCTTAGCAGATATTAAAGAAATAGCGGTAGGCGGCGCTACCTTTGGTATCTTGTACAATTGTCTACCCAAAGTAATAATAACAATGCAGGCTCTAAACTCATACATACCATGACGCTTCCACAAATATGGTTTCCCTAAAATAAAATCACAAACTTCAATGGGAGAAATATCACACAATACCTCATCTTTGAAAGGCTTGATGTCGTAGGGAAGACGACGTTGTTGGCTGACACAAAGATCTCTTCCTTGGCGAAGCTAGCCGATGGTGTAGGTCTGCGAGTGTGGTGTCATCGAGAGGTCTAGCTACTTGACAACCTCTGCAGAGATAAATTTCTTCTAACTTCTACAATCGACAATGAAATGAAGCAGAGCCCCCTTTACCCACAGCTGTGAGTGAAAGAGGCATTCCCCTTCCTCTGGTTCTTCTAGTTCGATTGGATAGACTTTGGTGGTATCTATAGTGGCACTGCATTCAACATCGATAATCCACTTCCCTCCTTCTGAATTTGAGTCGGAGTCAGAATCGACCTCTAAATCAGAATCCTTCAGCCCGGCCACAAGTGAATTCTTGGAGAACAATTCTTTAGTTTTTTGCCAAGGGATTTTATGGTATTCACACCATTTTCTTGTGTCCTTCTTTGCCTTCTCATTTCCCTTATTGTGTTGCATCTTGGACTGGTTATCCTGAGAGTGGCCAATATTTTCTTTGTCCCTTGTTGTGTGGGTTGGGGCCACCTTTTCCTTGCTTCTACTATGAGGAGTTTGGAGATCCAAACTCTCACCTATTCTTCTTAATTTTTTGTCGATCTTGACAACATATCTATAAGCCATACCCAATGAGGTGATGTTCAAAAACTCCATTTCTGTTTCAATGTATCTATGCAAACAACAACTATATTTGAGCACCAAATGTCGCTCAGATTATTTGATACGTAATTTAGTGCGCAGTGTATGAAAAATATTGGTAAAATATGGTACTGTCTGGTCCCTTTCGTAATGCAAGGTTGTCCATCTGGTGTACTGGTCCTCGTAGCTTCCAATAGGGTAGTACTATTCTTTAATGACATCCCGAAAGGAATCCCATGTAGGGGAAACCACAAATATTACATATTCCTCTGTGGCCCTTTTCTCAGAGTAAGTATCCCACCAATCCTTAACATGGGGGAGGACCTTGAGGAGTGAAAAAGTAATATTTTCCCTATCAAAAAAATTGTGGACCGAAAAGTACCCTTCGAGCAGATTCAACCATTTATTTAAAGAATCCACATCTATTAGTCCAAATAATGGAATATCAAAATTTACATGTACCTTGAAGGGAGTTGCATGGCCACTTGATGAAAATGCTTCTCTTATGGGAAACCGCCGAAGGATTTACGCAAATTTGTCCATCATTTCATTCCTTTTCCGCACAAGGGATTCCTCGAGAAACATTTTAAAAGGATATTCTTCTCCATCATCTTTCTTTTTATCGCCCATGGCTTGTTTTCAGGCTCAACGCGTTTGAACTTGGAAATGATCTATTGGTTCGAGTCCCAACTTCTTGTACCCAGATCTTGTTGAGGACATGCACGAAGAAAAAAAAATGAAGAGCAGATCGCTCTGATACCACTGATCTGAATTTAGGAGAGGAACGAAATGATTAACAGACTGAATACAATAAACACATAGATGTGAAGAACAACAGAGATATCCAGTGAACAATATCTTCTATTGAATAAATGAAATAGGCTAAAACTGTAAAACTGCAGAACTGAAACACTTGCTCGAATGGTGGTAGCTATCTCTGAGAAAAGATGTGGATGTTGCATGCATCCATATGAGCAGAATGATTACAATGAGGCTCCAGAGGCATTGTTAACATTACTCCTGAATGAAAAAGCCTAGACATCGAAAAACCTAACCCTAGGAGATGAAACACCAAAATTTATGTAGGCCCTTATGGGGAAGTTGGTACCTCAACTTCGAGGGGTCGTAAATTTTTCATATGTCCTCAATTTTAGACCCGTGATAGCCCATTGGAAAGGTTTTTTCGAGAAATACGCATTACGCTATCAAGCTCTGTCTCCGTCTATAGTTTGACTATAGCGAGCCAAAAAAACATTGTTTAGGGCCCCAAAATGGCCCTGGAAGTACAACAATATGTGCTGACATGAAAACATACAAAATAATCCAGTTGGATTAGGTGGAAGGCCACCGATGTCCACCTAGAATATGTGTAGGGATTCAGACAACCCCATAAGTGTAGAACCCAAAACTACAAAGAAGTACAGAAGAACATGATGAACTAAAAACTTTCAAGAGGAGCCAGTTGGAATAGGTGGGTGGCCACCAATATCCACTTGGATCACCTGGTGTAATCATCAATAAAAGTGAACATATATTTATTACCATTATCATATGGAACATGCATGGGCCCACATAGATCAGAATGTATAAGTGCTAATTTCCTGGAAGCTCTAGATGTAGATCCATAAAAAGGTTGTTAACGTTGTTTGCCTAAAATAAAAGAATTACATGGAGAAATTTTTCTTTGAATAGTATGAAGCCCTTGAATACGTTTGTGTTTCATAATCTTGATACTATCATAATTAATATGACCAAAACGAGCACGCCACAACAAGTTGGAAGACAAAGTATCGCTATGTTGTGCCAAAAGGGCAGAATTGGATGGAGAAGATGATCTCCCTTTGAGTTTTAAAAGTTTGTCTACTTCAACACCAGTCATAACAATCACATGATCATATGCTCTTTTTATTTCAATTATACCATCAAACATATGTATAGAATTCCCTTGCTTCATTATATGTATGAGAGACATCAAATTTCTTTTTAATTGAGGAATATAAAGAATGCCATGTAAAATATAATCAACAAGTCTTGGTAATCTAAGTTGAATAGATCAAATTCCTGAAGGCTTTAACTGTGACTTATCAACAAAATAAACTATTATGTCAATGATATTACTAAATGTCTCAAAAAAATATCTTCTGAAGGTCATATGACAAGTGGCTCCAGTATCTAAAATCCAAGTGTCTTCCCAAGAATAAAAATAATTGCTAAAAACTTCATTGATACTAATATTACAATGGGCAACAATATAGTGGAAAGATTCAGGTGGTTTTTCTTTGTTTGGACACTGTTGTTCTTTCTTTTCACAAATATTTTTCTGCGACAATGAGAGGAAGTATGACCCGAGGTAGTATGACCCAGTTTACCAAACCTATAGCACTTAACAGGTTGGTTATCATTCTGAAAATGTTTTTATTGTCTTTCATATGGTTGTCTCTCACCTTCATGAATATGGCCCCCCTGCTGCCTCTAAATGATCTTTTACAACGACCTCTGCTACTATGGTTATGTCTAGTAGACTCTTCTCTAGGCTTCTGCTCTTTCTGTGCGAGACAAAAAGTCGAAACAATGGAATTGGAAAGAGATTCCTTCTTTCGAAAGGCTTTCTCTCTTTCAACAATTTTGTCTACAAGTACATCAAAAGTCATGGCTTTCATATGTCCACTAGATTGAAGAGACTTTGAGTAGTGTGAATAAGTAGAATATAGGGATTTAATAAATACAATGAGTTGCAGATCAACTTTGACACTAGTAGATTCAATATCATGAAAAAGAGATTTAATTTCTGAAGCTAACTTCATGGGATCATTATCTTTCAGTTCATGAACAATTGTATAATTTACAGCTCTGAATGAGAGTCATAAAGATATTTTAATTTCTTTAGTGCTGTAAAGAATATGTCGACTTACCTCTTCAGTTACAAAAGCAGAAATTAAAACATATGCCTTTTTATCTTTACTCTTCCAAATTGCAAGTTGTTTGTCATATGTAGGTTGCTCTGGTTAATTACCATCTTTTGGTTCATTGTCATCCTTTCCTTCACAAACATCCTCCCATAAATCATTAAAAAGAAGAGTGTTCTTTAATTTACGAAACCATTCTTAGTAATTCTCTTTTCTGGATAGCACTACTACGGAAAGCACTACTCCCACAATCGGTATTAAAGAATGCATTGTAAGAACAATGTAAATGCAAATTTTGTTTGATTGAAATCAAAATATGCAGGAGGTACTGTGCAATCTGCGTGTAAATTAAATTCCACTTGCAATGAATTTAAAAAAAAATCTCACAAATACGAACTCGGGCACAGTTGAAAATCCGCCTGTTTACTTTTGTATATCCCGTTACGATCTAACAGGCACACCTTCGACCTTGGCTGCCGGACAGTATCTTTATTATGCCACCCAAATCCGCTTGTGAATTTCAGAGAAATGAGGTCTTACCAAGACGCCTGCATATTCCAGGCCTCTGATAAGTACTTTAATCACTGCTTTTCCAGCAATGAATATAGATCGGGATCTCTGTGCCTCCAAACAATAGACAGAGTCTCTCTGACTTCTCTCTGAACCAACAAATGATGGACAACAAATTGACAGGATCTGATACCACTGTAACAGGGCCTTGAAAGAAAAACTCCACAATGAAAATTGTTATTATTCAAATCATTATGAACAACGTACATGTCGTTGCGATTCTTAATGCCGCTACGATTAGGACGGTCAAAATGACGTAGTAACCGACTGGTCGTTGTGATTCTTAGTACCGCCGAGATTTGGATGGACGAAATGACATTGTAGCCGCGTGGAATACTGTTGGCAAATGACGTTTTCGTAGGGAGGTATACATGTGGGTTAGATATATGTTTTAGTACACTTGGACATCGTGCTTTTGTGGAGAAATATTTTAGTGGATGTGTGCACAATATCCTCATATATCGGCAAATTGAAACAAAATGAGGTGAAGGTTCTTTGGACAGCATGGCAAGGATACATCTAAACCTAAACCATTGTGAAGGAGGTCACATATGCCAACTCAGGGAAATGCTGTAGATAGGAGTCGAAACATAGGGAAATGGTGTAGATCAGAGTGGTTGTTTCCAGGCGAAGAATGAGACCGCCATCACGTGATGTGCATGTGATTTGATTGATATATTTTCCACATACAGATGAAGAAATATTTGGTTAAGAGTGTTTAATTCCACTCACTTTATTTGGAATAGAGTTATTGTATTATTTCTTTGGACATACAATGATAATATAAGTACTTGGTTGAGAAGTACTGTTATATGTAAATGTTGGCAATGAAATAGGTTGAAGTTTGTA